>VXAB01005798.1:38559-55068 GCA_013399175.1 Odontophorus gujanensis | reverse complement strand
TGTAGTAGGGGTTTTAATATCGTTTGGAGGGAAGAACTGGTTACTTGAATCACTAATTGTCCTGTTTAGTGAGGATCATTTAATTCTTGTTTTCATGTGGAACTGTAAGTTATACAGCTTAGTATCATGCTATAAAATAAAATTATGTTTTAGCAGGAAATAAAAATATAATATGTTCTGCAATCTTAAAATATTCTATAGATTTTGGGTAATTAATACACAGAAAAAAAAAAACTTGTAAGACAATCATAGAATCATTATAGATTCATAAAATATCTTGCGTTAGAATGGATCTAAAATATCATTTTGTTCCAACTCACTGCCATGATCAAGGTTGTCACCCATTAAATCAGGCTGCTAAGGACCTCATCCAATCTGCCCTTGAACACCACCAGGGATTGGGCATCCACACCTTCTCTGGGCAACCTGTTCCAGTGCCTCACCTATTCCAAAGATAGTAGGGAAACATAGATCTACTGAGGCAGAGATTTCAGGTGCCCAGAATAAATAAATGAATAAGTAAAAGCCAAGTCAAAATGTTATGGCTTTTAGATCTGAAATCAGTGAACTGAATGAATTAGATTTTAAATTAAACTGATGCTTCTATAAAAATTGTGATTTTCAGGGTTTAAGAAAGAAAATTTGAAATGACATTGATCTAAAAGCTAAGGCAAGATTTTAATACTTATAACATGATTATTTTTATAGTAATTTCAGTACCTATCAGTTACTCTAAGATTGTAAGATAGTTTTTTTTTTGTTTTTTTTTTGTTAGAAGATAGCAGCTAACTCTTTTAAATACACACACATTTTTGGACAATTTCTTCACCATCGCTTGCTCTCTTCAAGCTCCATACAAATAAATTTCCTCCTAAGTAACTACTAAGTTACACTGAGAACATCATGAATTTGAAATGTTTCGATGCAAAAAAAGTCCTGATTAAAAATTATTTCAATTCACATCTCCCTTCATGCTCATTATGGAAAAAAATTTGAAGAGAAATGGGAAATAAATAAATAAATAATAATAAAAAAGTTTGCAATCTGTAGCTCATGAAATTAACTTTTTCTTTCAGTAGATATATATATACATAGAAGTTCAATATCTTTTCTGAGCCTACTGCCTCACAGACAGACAGAATAGATATCTCCCTGTGTGTCAGCAGCTTATGGGATAGTTCAGGCTGGTTCCATGATGAATGGGATGGGTGGACCCACGTACCAATGTCCTGGGAAAGGGAAAAGGGGAAAGATAAGGAGATGAGCCTTAAAAACAAAACAGCAGCAACTATCTGAGGAGAAAAGCTAATAAGATATTGGAACACAAAATAACACAATATTATGCAATGTAATTGGAATTCAAACTAATAAATGAAATAAAATGAGAGAGAGTGTCCAGAAACCAAAGACTTTACTCTAATGCTGAAGGCAAGACAGTTAGGGAGCACACACGCTACTGGGAAGAGTTGAAAGGGAGAAGAGAGCAATCTCGTGATGTGCAAGTAGTTCTATCTTTTCTTCTGAATGGAAAACAGAAATACACAAACACTAAGCCCTCTGGTCTATGAAATTCTTCTCTTCTGAAACAGGTATACCCAGAACTATCAACGATCCACAGAACTGGAACATTAACTCTTTAACTCAAAATATACTATATGATGCTATAATGTGGAATACCAACAACAAAAATCATAAACCCATGAGACTGTGAAACTTAGTTATGGAACTCACATGTGCCTGGTGTTCTGTTTAAAATAGCTTGTTAAATATGCAGAGAAAACAGGTCTCATACAAATGCTAATTGAGTCATTTATTTATTTATATAATACACGTAATTATGTTTGTTTTCTGTAGAAGTCTATTAATCGTCTTGATGTTTAATATATCATTTCAGATTCCCAGGGTCAGTGGAAACATATCTGAAATACAAAAGTCTAGCAGTCAGTGCAGATATTTTGTATTATGGTCACTGTTCTGGGAGCTACTTATTAGAATGGAGTATATCTAACATCCATTAATATCATGTATGTACAGTGATAATATGGTTCTGAATTTGTGCAGCCTACGAGCTAAAATTGAACTTTCATAAGTCTTTATTCAATGGAAATTGAGAGACTATCTATTGCTCACATACAGTGTAAACTGAATACGAGGTGTGAGACTTCTCCAACACTATAGCATACTTGCTTTTTGTTCCTAAGTGAACGAATACTCCAACTTGACCAAATTACAATTTACAACAATCTGTAAGTGTTCTTAGCTACACAATTATTTGTCTGAAGACTCCATTTGCTCTGGATTTTCTGTGGATCTTTGTTGTAATTTTAGCTTTATATTATTCAAATTCCTAGTGGGGATAAAAAAAAAAAGAAAGAAAATTAAAATCAATAGTATTGAAAATAAGTGCCTCCATTCTGAAAAGATTGACCCTGAATTAATAAGTACTCTACAAACTGCATGATTAAGGCCTCTCATGTCTGCTGAGTGGTGCACTTCAGCAGTGGTGACAGTGTCTTGAAAGACAAGCCACATTTTGAATGACCATGCTGATTTATATGAGCACAGCATGCAGGTTCTTGTACATGGTTGTTGAAAATACATACCTAGTGTTAATAATTACATCCACAAGCAGTGTTTCATACCCAAGAATTTACTCTATGAAACTATTTTTATACTCTTTGTATCTACTGTAGTTTCTATTGAAATAAAGAGGAGGCATTACTTTTGGAGTGTCCTACATGTTTGTGAACAGAAGTTAAGAGTGATTCAGGCTCTTCACTATTTTTCTGGTGTGAAAATATCAAGAAAAGATTTTAGAACCTGTGCTTAGCTCCATTCCATTCTGTATTCAGCTTGCTGTACAGCTTCCAAATGAGATTTTATTCTTTAAAATGAATACATGATATCTGAATTGCAGCTACCGCATTATTTATGATCTCGTTGATGATACAAAAAGAGCATATTTCTGAGGAAATATATTTGGTCCTTGCTAATCAGTATCCTCTCACTGCTAATAAATCTGCATATATCCAGTTTTGGATCAAGCAACCAGCTATAAAGCAGTTTTGCAGAAAACTGTACTGGGTAGATGTTCAGTTGAATGTTAGCCAGCAATATAACTTTTACACAAAGAAAGTTAATGCTGTCCTGAACTACATTAAAAGATGTGTTACCAGCAAGTCAAGGAATGTCATCTTTCCATTGTATTTAGTACTGATGAGCCCATATCTGGAGTTCTGTGTACAGTTCTGGGCTCATGAGTGTAAGAGAAACCAATGAAAGCAGCATCCAGAAAAGGCCAACAAGATTATTAGGGGACAGGTGCACCACTCAAATAAGGATGAGAGAGATGGGGATGCTCATTCCAGGGAAGAAGAGCCTCAGAAAGAGATATGTAAAGGGATGGTAATAATTGCACATTGAGAATAAAGATAATTTTCTGTGTAAAAAATACATTTTATGCATGAATAGAGGAAGCAAAGAGGAAGTGATGATAATTTTTAATTTTTTTTAAAGTATTTTCCTAGTGGCTTAGTTGTATTACTTATAATATTTTCACTTATCTAATAGAATGAGGTCTTCTAAGAAAAATGGTAAATGATGACAGGGAAAGAATGTAAGAATTATTTCATTCTTGAATGAATAATGCACTTATCATAGATTTCTGTGAAATAAGTAAGTCACTTACTTCGTTCTCTCCCTGTCCTAATGTCCTGGGGGAATAGAGTATAAAAAAGAAACCAATCAACAGCCCGTGGTAGAGCAGACCAGTTAAAAAGAAATACATTATAATGAAGCATTTATTATTTCTTTGAACTGCATAGCAGTAGATTTTTTTACTCATTACTGTAGAATCAAGACTGACTTAAAACATAGAAACTAAAGCTACTATTTATTTTTTAGAATTCACCCCTCTAAACCATATCCAGTATTGTGTCTATATTTAACAGATTTGTCTGTCTTTTATTATTCCTGCTTAAAAGATGCAATTTAAAAGAATAAAACATTTGTTTACCTACAGTAAGATATTAAAGTATACGATTCAAGACTGAAAAATACAGTTTTTGCATTAGAGCAAATCATCAATCTGTAACTCCCATGATATATTAGGTTAAATTGTGTTCTCCATAATCTTTACATAAACAAATAATTGGCCTGTCATAGACTTTTCGATGATACTTTATTCTTTTTGTCACTGTATTAACATCAAAGTAAAATCAACAACAGCACTTAGAAGTGCAAGTAACATTTCTATTTATGCTGTTTTTATCCGACTGCTTATGCTTTCTTTTCATGTACCTACTTATGATGTTACTTATTCCAAAATATTGCAAGTTCTTTACGTGATAAACATTTCCAGTTTAGTTTACTGACATTTTGATTCGTATTTTATGAGATTTTGAGACTGCATTCCCACCAAACGTTACATGTTGCCTACGTGCCATTCACAATTTGGTTTCTCAGTGTGAAAAGTGCCTTTCACTATGTTTTAAATCAAAATTACCACCAGTGTCAAGTTCCTGGCAATCAGTGCAATTAAATTATTTCCTGATAGTAGAATGACATATTCTCCTGACTGTGTTTTTATTAAATACCTAAAAGCTATAAATCTCAGCAATTTGTCATTCTTCTGGGTAACAATTTGTACTCTGTCAGAAAGCTTTTAGTCTTTTGTTATAATAATAACTGTATTTATTGTTCAGTGCTCCATAGCTAATAATCTATACATAATACCCTTCAACATAATGTTTCAAACCGCAGTATAATTTTATCTGCCTTTTATTACTTATGCATTTTCCTAATGTATAGCCATTTTCTATTGTAAACGACTCTGTTTATTAATGTACATCAAGAGTGAACTTTCCAAGCTGATAAAACTCTCGGCAGAACTGGTTTAGCAGACAAAAGCAAAGAAATATAATGGTACAATCCAGACCGCAGTCCAAAACCAGCAAAACATATTAAAACACTATTGCCATTGAGCATGATTTTGGGTACCTCTAGGCATTTGACCAGGACTGTTATTTTGTTTTGTTTCTTAGTTTTATGGTTTTTTGTTTGGTTGGTTAGTTGGTTAGTTTGTGCTAGTTGGTAATAGTTCCCCAAGACAAACACTTCCAACAGCCAGTAATATTCTTATTTAATAGGTAATTTCTTCTACAGAAGATATTTTCTTTTCATGCATTAATGTATTTATATGTAGGCATTTATATATTTAGTAGTCAATTATCCTCAGTGTTTTGTCAGGCATTTCATTTTAGTAAATTCTCAGAGAATCATTGTTTTTTCTGTTTCTTAAAATAACATTCTTAATTATAACCTCCTTTTTTTTTTATTATTTCTAAATACATTTTTACTCACAATTTCTTCTTGACACTGCAGTATTCTTAATTTGTTCATTTGTTTTACTGTTCCCTCACTGATATAATTCATCTCCCCTGCATTGTCAGCATGAATCTATCAGCTGCATTTTGTTGAACATACAATTACAAGGTCCCTTAACAATAGCAACAAAACATACTATTCTATCAGAACTTCAGTGGTTTCTAGATTACAACAAAATTGATTTTATTGGACTTCATATGACTTTCTCCTCTTGCTTTTACTACCACGTATTTTCACTTGTTCATTTTAATCAAATTCATAGACTATTTTGAACAAGTAAATTTCTGATTTCAGTTTGACTCTTCACTCCCAACAAAATTATAATCAAGATCTCTCTTCCATGCAGTTTTCTCCTATAACCCAACTGTATGGAAGTATACAACAATGAATTGTGCTGTTTACTTAGTCCTGCAGTTGTATCATGCAGGAAAGACAAAATGAAGCAGAAAAGCTATGAACTGAGAAGAAAGCCCAAAGGAAGAAGGCAGAAAATATAAGGAAAAAAAAAAAAACAACAAATAAACAGATGTTCACTAAAAGACATTGTATGTGAGTACTAAGCCTTTCAATAAGATCTGTGCTAGCGTAACCACTGTCCTAAATCAAACCAAACCAAAAATAAAAACTGAGTGGGGAAAGTTTTAAGCAACATAAAACTGAAGGATGATGACAAAAAAGAACATAAAGTAATAATCAGCATATTAAATCAGTGCACCCAAGTATATATACTCGAGGACACTAACAGCTTTCTATTTGGCACTGACTGTAAGAATACTTTATCCTGGATGACTGCAGGATCTGTTTGGTAATAGGATTAAGTTAATTGGGAAGATTCAAAAGCAGCAAATCTCTAGGATCAAGCAGAATTCAAGTCAAGTAATTTAAAGGACAGTAGAATCAATGTCACTCACAATGAAGAGAAATTCACAGTGAAAGTCTGTAAAGGCTAAGAATGCAAAATGAGACAGTAAAAGAAACACTGTAACTTCTGGCTACCAAAATATGACCTGATATGTAGAAATTAAAACTGTATACACAGAAAGTTTTTGAAATGAAGTTTATAAAATAAACAAAATAGACTTCAAATTGGACTTCTTATGATTAGCATAAAGTATATAAATATAAAAAAAAATTATGTGTAAACTCATGTGGAAGTGGAAGGATGCAAACAGTCCTTAAAAATTTTCAAATGATGTTAATTAGAAGCACATGCAGTCCTGACTCCCTTCTTACTCACAGTTAAAAGCCAATCATTTGTGTCAATCCATTAAAAAAGGTAAAATATAGTATTGTGACATTCAGAGGATGTCACAGAATGAAAAGTAACACCACACAATGTGACACTCTCAAGATCAAAATATTGACAAGATCTAACAAAGGAAAGTTTATGTCAGGAAAAGCTTCATGTCCACATGCATGTGTGCATGTGCACAAGTGCAGACACACACACCATCAACAGATACCCACCATAGCTATGGCAAATTAGAACAGTCAAGGCTAGCCAAAAACAACATTCTCTCGTTGCTTGTTGACCCATGATACATATCCAGGCTGCTCAGTCTTTGTTCTTCTGTTCATTGTTTTGTCAACATCAGTTTACTATAATATTATCTAGCTCTTGGCTAAGACTGTATTTCTATGACAGAGGAAGAATGATTTATTTATTTATTTATTTATTTATTTATTTATTTTTGTATTAAAAATGCTTTCAAGTCATGGTATGAATGTAACAGTGAGGTCATGGTTTTACTATCCTATTGTAGTTCTGGCTCAACTAACTACTTCCTGTGATACTTTAACTCAAGGAAAAGAAAACAAAAAACACCGTAGAGATATATCCATGATAATTATCAATGTTCAAAATGAAAAACAAAGAGGACCAACATTTTGGAAATTCCATGGGAAACAATATTTTATTAGTATCTTCATTCTTTAAACGCCTCTGTGGCAAAGTTCATTCTTCTATTTTATTCCCAGTCAAATAAAAGTTATTATAACTCTTTGCTGAACAAGAACTGTATGAGTTTTCCTTATAACATGTTGTCGTTCTTGTTGTCTGTTCAATTCAAATGATTTAATCTTATTATGATCTTATGTCACTTTTTTTGTTTTGTTTTTTTTTTTTTTTAATTTAATTTTATTTTTTTTTCCTGATAAAATTACAGTAGGATTAGTCTGGTATATAAGATGCCTGAACAAGAAATAATTCAATTGATATTGTGTGTGCATCATCTTCAGGAGAACTTCATGTCACAAGAAAAAAGGAGTATGTGAAGTCAAGCACCAAATACATTAAATATTGGATGGTTACCTCGAAAGTTCTATTGTGTGGGATGAAAATCTATTGGTTTAAGTTTTTCAATAACATTTCAAAAAAAAAAAGTAACATATAGGCTATTACTTTCAAATTTCAAATCTTTTGATGGAATTATTCCTCAAGGAAATCAAATGCTGTTACTATGCAATATCATTTTATTTTGAATTCATACATCTGTATTGATTTTCTGTGACATATAATACTTGGGTAATAGCTCAGACAAAACCCATCTGGCACAACCAACTGAGAATGCTGAACTCAGTGAATTAGAGTGAAAAGTTACAATATGCTGTATCAGTAACAGCATATTAACTGTTCAAAAAGTATGAATTAAAAATTCAAAAATTAAAGAGGAATATAATAATAATTGATAAAAATATTTTTAAAAAATCAACAAAACAAAATGCCCAGATAGATCATTCTATAAATAAATGTACATAATAAAGGCATAGGAAGATTTTAAGAACATTCAATAGTTAAGCATGTAACATGGAATCTAACTTACAAGACCAAATAATGAATTAATCACATGATATTCAGGAAGATGTGTACTTACATCATTCTAAGCTGCAAACTCAGTTTTGCAGGTGTGCAGAATTCATGAAGTTTCAACACTAGAAGGAATATAGCTACATTTACTTATACCATATTTGATTCCATACTAAAAGCATTCAAATGAAAATGTATCTAGAGCAGATATAAGATCTATTAGAAATCAGAAAAAATGCATTTGGAGAGTATCAGATACTAAGAACCTCTCCAGTTTCATATGAAGCTTGAGTGAACATATAATCCTTAATTCGTAGGTTATTTTTTGGTAAAATATATTTCAGTGAAATTTACTTATTTATAAATGATGTGTGAAGAAAGTCAAAGCATTTTTTCCTCTTCCTAACAAAATGACATACATGCAGTTAATAATAAGGCTATTGTTACCAGAGTTGGTATATTATGGTTTTGGAAAGGTATAGTTAAAGGCACAAATGAACTGTCAATATAGAGATCAGTATTTTAAGCTGAAACAGAAGCTGAACGTGACAAATGCTGCAATTGTAATGTGGAGAGCATGTTCAGATTCAAGAGTTTTACTTGATAGAAAAAAGAACTATACACAAAAATAACTCTGAAAGTAATGCTTCCTCTTTTGTTATGTTGGCCCACAGTACAAGAAGTGGATGTTTGACGATATGCAGTAGAGGTTGAACCTTCCTCACCAATAATCCATTAAATGTTGTTGCTGTGTGACAGATGACAGCAGCAGGGAAGTCTGACAAAATGAAGTCTAACGTGTAATTGAACTTCTTCACGTGGAAAAAGTGCACCTACTGACATTCATTGACACCTGTTGCACATTTATGGAGACCAAATAATGGATGTCAGCACACTGAGATGGTGGGTGGTGCGTTTCAGTGGTGGTGACATTAACAGTGGATCACCTCTGCTTGCGCAGATTTTTACAAGTGTGTCATACAGGCTCTTTTCCATTGCTGATGGAAAAACAGTATGACTACCTTATAACCATAGTCTTTCATATTAATACAATAAAACCCAGAAATATTCGTAGGTGAAGACCTCTATTGGCCCTGTATTCCTCTCACAGCATCCATTTTCTTTCAATATTTCAGACTACCCATATGCTAAAAGAATAAAAATTTTCAGCCTATTAGCCTTAATTATTACTACTGTCTTTAACGAGGTATTCTCAAAGCTGGTATTCAAATATTTTATAATAAAGTTTTTCTCTGTAAGAAAAACTAAAGGAAAACAATAAAGTGAATCATAATACTGAACTGAAGCCTTTCATTCAGAAAATCATGTTAAAGTAGTTAATAAAGTAATTTCACTGTCATGGCTGGAGACTGTACCACCTGGTCTATTTTCCACAGAGCAATTGACACCTCCTTGAGAAAGCATGAAAAATAAAATGAAGGAATAAAACACTTTTGTTCTACATTTACTGTTTAATTTAGCAGTCATATTATTTACAATCTCTGAAAACAATGTTTGGTCAATTATAAAAAATTAAGAAATCAACTGAATATAAAAGGAGTAGCAGGTAAAACTGAGAAATGAAACAAACAAACAAACAAACAAACAAACAAACAAACAAACAAAAATAAAGGCAAGGAGTGATTCATTGCTAATTTTACTTACTAGAAAGATTCCAGATATTTATGCACAGTCCTTGGGCATACTGATTCATGTACTTGCTCTTTTTTTTTTAATGTCTGATCTGGTTTTAAGAAAATTATTGTTTAAAATCTTTCTCTTACTTCACTTTTATAGAATGTGGTTACCCAGGGTTTTGTGCCGCAGAGAGGGAGGCTTCTCTGCCACCAGATTATCTCTGTAGAATAAGCTAATTAAATAAAATAGAATAGAGATTTCAACCCTAATAAATCTGACTCACTATTATGACACTGTGTCACTTTGGTAACTCTTTCAGGAGGGATTGATCCTAATGACTTTTTAATCTCAGAGCACTTTTTCAACCCTTCATTATCAAACTGATAGTTTAAACATGAAAGTCTACATACCCTGTATTAAGTGACATTAAGTTTGTAACTGCAAAAGACATGTGGCAGACTATCACATTAAATTCACTTCCTTTTTTACTTTTAAATAATATCATAAGAGAGACTGATTTTCACCGCTGCAATATTAAAGAGATCATAAAATATAACCACAGTATGCAACATGGAAAGTGGTGCCCTAGAAACACTGTACACAGATTTTCTCTTCTCTGATTTAAAAAAAAAAAAAAGTGCTATTCAAGACATGCTAGGAAAGTCTCATAGATTAGTTTTACCTTTTTTATTTTTTATTTTTATTAGCTTTATGTTACATTTTATTTTATTTCTTTTTGGTAAAGAAAACTAAAACTATAATACATTGCCACAAAAGCACATGCTGAGGCAACAGTCTCTTATGTTTTTATACATGTGCTTAATTTTCAGCATCTAATTACCTGCAAGATTTTAAAGACATAATCACATTACATTTACTCATCAGCTCATAGTTTCCAAACTGGAGAATAATTCTGTAAATTTTTCTCACGATTTTCCTTGTACGATTAAAAATATCAACATTATACCTAGAAAAAACATCAATTATTATAATTCCAGGTAACTTCGTTTCTTATTAAAATTGGCAGTCAGAACACAGTGAATGATCCCTAATAGAGGTATTTTAATGTTTCTAGTCCATTAAAATTCAGACCTCCCACATCCTCAGAACTGAAATCAGAATTATAATACTGCATTACATAAATGTATCTTTCAGGTTTGCAAACAAACGTACTGAGAGTTTTTCTTGCTCTTATTTTCTTCATGTTCTCTCTCTCCTTTTTTTTTTTCTTTTTTTTTTTTTTTTTTTTGTTTCAATCGAACATTTCTGCATGTGCCTGCAAGCTATAGTAGCAAGAAAATCAGAATGATATTCACACTGCCAGAAAGAAGTTATTAACAGTTCTTCTGTTATCTTGTAGGTCACTTGCTGTAGAGGACAAAGTTGTAAATCTACTGAGGATCCTTCAGACTAAGTCAAAGGTTAACACAGTATCGAAAACAAATGACTTAACAGTTCCTACAGGAGCTTTCTACTGTAGAAACCAAGGTACTGTTGGTTGGAGATGAGTTTCTACAGTAACCATAGATTCATTATCAGACCATAGCTTTCCTGTGTTATACTATGTTACCTATGGCCCCTCATGCCAATGTAGGGTATTTGTACAGTCTCCTCACCCATTATGGCACTGAATGCATTTACCACTCATACTTGCTTTACTTAAAAACTGTTCTCCTAAGGTACCTTATAAGCCACAGCAGCTGTTGGAATTATGTATGCGATTAGAAAACACACATCAGATAATTAATATAACCCTGACCTTGGTGATATAAGGAACAGACTACTTTATTGGAGAATGAACCAATTTTGAATAATTTCTGCAAAGTTCTGTTCTAGAAATGGATAGTTTTCTTTTGCAATGTTTCTTTTCTCCTTGAAAGTCCCCTGTGTTCTGATGCTATTTCCTCATATCCTGCAAGTCGTTAGTGTATTAAATCATCAGTAGGCATCAGAAACAGTATTTGACAAAAAATAATAATGTGTAACATAAAAATTACATCAAATCTAAGGAGTTTTAGTTTGAATAATGGCCAAGTACAGACTATATTTTATCAGTGGAGTCACTGGGAAAAGGCATAGAAAACAACAGTAACTGCATACAAAGTTGTCTAATTGCTCAATTACTTTTTTTTTTTTAATAATAATTATGGATATTAAAATAATTGAATTAATTTTTATTGTAAGAGTATTTGGTCAAGGTCTCCTATTCAGTGGATAATAAGAAAGGGAGGCAGTGATGGTAACCAAGTCTGCTCAGTCACCCTAATTTATAAGAACGTGAGAGAATGTGGGCATATTTATTCCAGAAGAGTTAGCTTGTGGAGGACTTCTAAGATGGAAAACAGTCACAAGAAACAATCCTCCCAGACACTCAAATTGGTGGACCAGCATGGTACAGGCACCACTTCCAGGAAGGACGAACCTTACAAATGACAAAACTGTGAACTAAGGAGCCACTGGGAGGATGCCAAAATTCTGCAAAGTCAAGGAGAATAAAATAGAAGTGATTGCACACCCTACATATGATCACTGCAGTCTGTCCTATCTTCTCATATCTTTCTGTCATTAAACCCAGACATCTCTGACTGTGGTGTTAGGAACTGGCATGGGTGAGATTCAGTGGTTGAGTCTACTCTAGACCTAGAAAGGGCTCTAAGGACCCTGAGGCTAAAATGCTGGCTACTGCGGGAATCAGTGTGAGTGGACTGGGTACCAGATACTGGAATCAGATGAGGGATGTAATTACCCCCAGCCTGCGGTCTCAGACTGGAGTGAGTGGAGTTTGAGCATCATATACTTGAGTGAAAGGGGTCTCCTATTCCCAGCTCCTGGTGTATTGTATGTTCCCCAGTCAGCTACTGGAATTGGCGTGAGGTGAGTGAAGACTGCGCTTGTAGCTTGAATTGGGCTGGAGCACAACCCTTGTGCTTAATGCTGGCTGCTGGAAGCTTATTCTATTTTCCACTGTTAGTTGTGCATGTTGTAAACGTGTATTCACTAACAAACTTTAAGTTGGATTAGCTGACGAGTAGCAGGTGTCATGGGTCTGGGCTGGGGTATGAAACAGGTGGTGAGTACTTCCAGAGGAACTTGCAAACGTGCTGTGTATGAGGCACAAGTGTATCTGACTGTTGTGTGTTTGCTGGAAACTTCAAGCTGGGCCAGTTGGCTAGAAGATAACCTGTGAAGTGGGTGTGAGGCCTGGAATCCAATCAAGAGTGCTGGACAGATGGAGGAGCCATGACAAGTTGTCAAGTGATCTGTGAAAGCCTGTGTATTTTTAAACTTACAGATTTTTGTGCATGTCTTCACCTGTGGGCTTCTTTTTCTACCAGCCAGAGAGACTGGATGGGACTTGGGTGTCTGTGACTACATTTCTGTGAATCCTGTGTGTAATCGCATTGAGGGAAGCCCATACTAGCTGAGGCAGCCTTTGTTTCTGGTTGTCTGTTTCTGTTTGTGTCTGTGCATCTCTTGGATATATGTTCAGCATTGCTTTGGTTAAACTTGCAAAGGGGAAAGCAGTAGCTTTGCATAGACCTCAGGCCACAGGGCACCAGGCTGGGCCCCAGCAGCTGGAAAGGTTCTGGCCTGGAGCAAAACAGCTGAAGGAGGCGGCAACTTACTCTTATCACTCTTCACTTTCACTTTGCAGTAATTTTAAACACATCATGAAAAAAAAATGACTGCATTTTTATTGCTGTTGTTGTTACCTCTTATTCACCTAAAAGTAGTGAGAAGTGACTGACAAAACTTCCTTGTATACCTTCTCTTCCTTGGTTCTACATGGTGTATATTAAATAGCAAATTTCTAGATTAAAGAACAAGATGAAAGTTTTATGTTTATCTTTTATGTTTATTTTTGTATTTTCAAAGCTTCAATTGTTAAATATATTTATATATATCAACACAATTCAACTGACAATGATTAATCATTTGTACTGAATACAGGACACTGAAGTGTTATATGTTGCAAAAATTAATACAGCAGGGCGTGCACAGTTTTACCATAAAAGCACATTCTATGCTTGTCCTTCAGTTTTCAGATGTGAAATATTAGCTAACTCAAAATAATGAAATATCTGCTGTGAGAGACTCTATAACCTGATTCTTAGCATACTCATCTAAGAGATCCATATTCTACTCTTTCAGTTAGTCTTTTCACAAAATCAAAGAAATTCAGGTGTAGACTGGAAAAAGAGAAACAAAGCAAATATACAAAAAATAGTTATTATCATGTACACTCATGACTCGATATATTTGATAATATGTGGCATTCTGTCTTAAAAGCCTGCTCACTGTTTAGAGAAGTGTAAGAACTTCACTGTATGAAGTGATTTTTCTCTGAGGCCTGGTTTGAAAGACATGCATTAATAAAACAAATTAGATAAAACCTTGGAGATAAAAATAAATGAGTGTAATTTTGTGACTTTAACCAGCACCAAGAGGCTTTTAAATTTTCTTCCCACATTAGGCTGCAGCTGACTTGACTTCTGAAGACAAAATCATGGAATCATAGAATTGTTTGAGTTGGAAGAGACTCTGAAAGATGATCTAGTCCAACCCTCCTGCAATGTAAAGGGACGTGCACAACAAGATCATGTTGCTCAGAACCTGGTCCAGCCTAGCTTTGAATGCCTCCAGGGACAGGTCTTCCATCACATCTCTGGGCAAACTGTTCCAGTGCCTCAATATCCTTGTTGTAAAAATCTTTCTCCTTACATCCAATCTGAATTTCCACTCTTTAGTCTGAAATTTTTTCCCTTTGTCCTGTCACAACAGACCCTGACATAGTGTCTTTCCCCTTCTTTCTCGTAGACCCCCTTTAGATACTGAAACACTGCTATCAGGTCTTTCTGGAGCTTTCTCTTCTTCAGTCTGAACAGTCCCAGCTGTCTCAGACTGTCCTCATAGGAGAGGTGTTCCACCAATTGGATCCTTTTTGTGGCACTCCTCTGAATATCCTCCAACAGATCCACATTTCTCCTGTACTGAGGAATCCACGTGAAGTCTAGGTGTGGTCCACACAGTACTCATCAGAGCAGAGTTGCAGGATCACCTCACTTGATCAGCTGACCATGCTTCTTTGGATGTAACCCAGAGTACTGTTGGCTTCTGGGTTGAGAGGGAACATCTCTGGCTCATGTCCAGCTTGCCATCCACGTGTATCCCCAAATCTTTTTTGGCAGAGGATTTCAATTCATGGGAGAACTTACAGACAATACAACAAAAATCATCTCTTAATTCTGTCTCTTTTACGAATTACTTGCTACGTTCTGCATTTTAGAAATACACAAGCAACATCTAGTACAGAAAACACAAGCTAAGGTCAACTAACCTATTAAATCCTGTAGGACTAAATAGGAAAATAAAAGGACTCATCTTTACATACTAAGAGTGTATCACTAAAATCCAAAATAAATTATTTTCTTCTGTATGTTTTAAAATTAACTTTTCAAAATAGATTCAGGCTTGTGAGCATATTTTTGCATATTTTAATATTTCTTCCTCTCAGAATTTTGGAATATCAGTGGAAAGGGAAAAGGAAGGGGGAGGAGAAAGAGGAAGAAGAGAAGGAAAAGGAAAAAGAAGGAAAAGGAAAAAGAAGGAAAAGGAAAAGAGGAAGAGAGAGTTATTTCCTCTGAATATATCATAAATTTAGCTAAGACGAAATTACATCGTGAACTCATGTTCATTATACAATGAATTCATTGTTCATTGTACAGATTTATCATTTTAAAGTATCTGCATCGTTCAGGAAATCATATGCACTGATAAATCCGTCTGAATTAATGTGAAACATTTGCTTCTATTTGGACATCTAATATAGTTGATACAGCAACATTTTGCCAAGAATGTCCAATGGAAACTAAAAATAAAAAAGTGATTTTATTTATTTATTTACACTAACATGAGGTGTGATGGCACTTTTTTTGAATAGTTTAGGAGTTAAGGAGTTAAGATATTAAAAATAAATTTTAATATATCTAAATGAAATGTCTCTCAGAGAGATTTTTAAGAGACTTGCAAAGCCACGTTTAATGTCTTTATTCCGTATGCCACAGTTCTGTGTTCTATCATCTCCTATATCTCTTTTTTTCCTTTTCCTTTTAAATGTGGCATTTCTTTGAGGTACAGATTAGTTATTCTTCATCCTTAGTACTTCTAATTGATGTGATTTGACATAATTAGTTTTGCCTGTAAAGAAATGCCTACTAAAAAGCAAGAAAAAAGAAGGAAAGGATAAGTGTAACTTGATAAAAAAAAAGAGAAAAACTTTAAAACACGTAAAGGATGAGGACATCTGTAAGAGATCACAGGCTTGAAGCAATTATGAAGACACAAATTATGCAGATGCTATTTAAAAGAAACCAAATTGACAGGTGGTAGACAGTGTAGCTCACCAAATATTAAATTACTGTCAAGGAATATAGAACAAAAGATAACATAGAAAAAAAATAAAGTAAATACATTTTGGCAATGGGGAAAACAAAATAACTTCTCAAAAGAGTACATTCAGAAAAAAAAAATAGAAGAGGTTTTGCAGTAAACACGTGGAAATCAACGGAGGAAGAAATATTTATATATTCTTGTTTATGAATAATTATGGATTTATTTGTTTTTTAATCATACTACTAATGTAACAAGTCCAGTTTGAGAGAATAAAAAAAAAAAAAAGG
>VXAB01005798.1:0-31495 GCA_013399175.1 Odontophorus gujanensis | reverse complement strand
TAAATAAGCATACACATAGAGAAAATTTATACTTACTATTTGACATCTTACTTAAAGAGTACTACCTGGAAAATGTCTAAAATTCACACACATGCAAATCTTTATAAATAGCAGAAGGGAAAAAGGAGCACACTGACTCTGGAAAAGTAAATTAACAAACAAAGAAATAAAACAGATCTGTTTTTCATTCTAGACAGAGACTGATTACAGCATAATCGGCTGTGTGTTATTTTTAATGATCTTTTATTTGCTAATTTCTCAGAAATATACCTATTGCATTATGACTTTAAAAAAAATAAGCTATGCATTTGAGAATGCATAAATTTAAAAATAAAACAGATATTTTAACTGAAATATCTCACTGTGGTAATGTCTAGAAAAATATAAATATATTTTCTTAAATCCATTCTTTATTGTGATCACATTATGGGACGTGATTCTTTAATATGATTCTTTAATACATCTTGACATTATTTTTTCCTCACTAAGGTTAGTTATCAATGTCTGAATATTATTAACAACTCTTTACTACTTCTTCTTCCACTATTTTGATAATTTACATCTGTGAGGTAGCTACCATCTCTGCCCATTTCTAGAAAGATACCTCTCTCAAACACATGACAGTAGTGATCAAGCTGTCGGACAGCAACAAGGACTCATCACCGGTCGTCTTCCATCAGCAGATACCTGTAGTCTGCTTTCTTTTCTGGGCTAATCCCCCAGTGTGCCTAAACAATCTCACTCCTGTCTTATTTCAGCCCAGCAGTATATATAGGTCTGAAGGATACATCAAATGTAATTGTAGCTCTGCCAAAGAGAAAATGGATAAGTTTCTTTTTTTCTTTTTCATTCAACATGAAAACCTCACTAGACTTTTTGGCCCTCCAGACTCCTAAACTGACCCACTGTTTCAGTACTGGGGTCACTATGAATAAAGTAAGACTTTCATACTCTTAAAAGACAACAATATTACTTAAAAAAAACCAAACAAACAGATCTTGCTGTATAATGTGTGTTTTCGCTCCTAAGTTGTAGATATTAGTGTCTCTTCTTTGCTTCTTATTGGCAATGTTTATTGGAATGCAACTGTTTAATTAGCAAATGGCATGATCATTTTGCCAGTAAGTCAAATACTGTGGTTTGTTAAAACGCCTTGTGCTTTGTGCCAGTTTCTCCCTGGTGTCCTCAGTTGCAGTCGCAGGAATAGCAGCAATCTTACCATTCCTTCTTAGCAGTTGTGGGAGTTGTACATTTAGTATATTTGGACAAGCTCTAGGTAGAAGGATTTCATGTGCCATTCCTGTTCACCTAGGATTTCATTCATATAACAGCTTTTGCTGCAGGCTTATATCCTGAGGGATGTTATGATATGAAAGTGACAGTATAAATGGAAGATGAAATCCTTTCACAAGCCCAGATAAGCACTGTACGATCTTGGAAGCTTGGCCCTGTGAGATGACAGCCCCAGGCATTTTAACTGGCACATGACAAACTGAGAAAAAAAATGAAAAAAAAAAAAAGAAATTTTTTGCCTAACTTGGATCATAGTCCTACAAGGAAATACTCTAGTAGGCCCATCGATCCATGGGAGGCCATGAGAACTTGCTGGAGATCTATAGGCTGAGGCTGTTGTGTTTTTCTGGGGGAGGGAGATAATTGTTTGTTTTCCAATCAGTTTGTGGGTCTTGTTTTTGTTTTTTGTTTGTTTGTTTGTTTGTAGGTGTGTGTTTATGCCTGTTTTTATTATTGTTATTATTATTACTTTTTCCCTAAGAGTAGCCCTGAACATCTGTGCTACATTGTTCTAATTTTGGCTGGAACTGAATTAACTTTCTTCATGAGGTGTGATGTTGTGATTTGGATTTGATAACACACCAATGTTTTAGTTGCTATGGAACAGTGCTTACACTAAATCAAAGTAAAGGATTATGGATGATTTTTTTTTCACATACCTCATATTTGGCCCACTTTTTATGGAATTGAATGATATTTTGTCCTTTATGAGTTTTCCCTTTCTCCTTTTACTCTTGTGATGTATCTGTTTTGCAGTAGCCTTCCTCATTCACTTCTTCCTTCCCCTTCTTAACAGTTTCTTTGCTTACTAGAAGGTCTGCCTGGCAGTTATTGTTTCATTGTGTGTACAGGGGCAACTGATATTGGCATGGAAAGGTTTTTCTGATTCAACTGCAGTATCCAGCACTGCTGTCTTTCAGATTGTCTTGGTGTCATTAAACCATTAAACATACTGACAACATACAGTCACATAATTTATTTAGCTTGTTCAACTTGATGCAGGTACAACATATTTAAAATTACTAGAAGGTTATTTATACTCCCTGCTTCTTATTTACTACAGTTATCTTTCCACTGGAAAACAGACTTGAAACTCCTGGCAAATTGGAACCATCACACTAAAGTCAAGGAACATCTACCCAGTTCATCCAAATAATCCATATAAGATGCTTTGATATTTTGGACATACCCCAGTACTGTTTTCTTGTTTTCCTGTTTCAGGTTTTGATCATTTCACTATTAGGTCTCTGAAATATTGTCTGAAGGATGTGAAAATTCTTTGCTAATTAGAAGATGTATGTACCTTTCTTAACTACAAGGTAATAATAATAATAATAATAATAATAATAATAATAATAATAATAATAATAATAATAATAATAATAATAATAATAATAAAAGGTTAAGACCAGTTCCTGATCTTCTTAAATTTCACAAAAATAGATATAACTATTGTGTTTGTAATGTGCTGTTTAGGTATGAGAAAAAAAGTACACAGTAGTTTTCTTTTTTAATATCTGAGAGGATGTGAGTCTGTGCAATACTAAGTACACTGCCAGTATCACAGGATGGAAATTTTTTAATTAGCACTACGGACAGCAGGAATACATGGACTGCAAGCCACTGGGGACTGGGAAGAAGGCATGAATACAGTTCAGGGAGCAGAATGATGGCTGCAAGTCTCACCTGCACTTGAAAGAACTTACAGTCCAGACAGACTCTATGTATATACACCCTGTGGATTATAAATTCCTACACTTCTTTCCCACTTCTTCACTTTTTCCTAAAGATTTCCCTTTTTTATTCTTAAGGAATAGCGTTCTCTGGAAACCAGTCTTAGTTAGTTAAATCTTGTTTTGTAACTGTATCATGTTCAATTTGAGAAGTTCAAGATACATTTTTCTCTTTTGACATTGTTGCTGGTCCAGAGCTTTCAATTTTAATGAGTCACAAAGACTGGAAAAGGTCTGACCTGTCAGGTGTTTGTAGGAACCTTAGAGTGTGTGGGAAAAAGTGCTGGAAAAGAAAAGACAACGAAAGAATTCATTGTGACATCAGAGTTATGTGCTAAGGAATGTGCCCAAACTGGCTTTGCTCTTCTTCTATTTTGTGTTGATATACACATTGCAAAGATGTTTGGCACGTTGTATAGCTCGATTAACTTGACAGACAGCATTCTGCTGCCTTCCCTCATTGTTTCTTTCAGTCCTCTTTTCCCAGTGTAAGCAAGAGGAATCAGTGAGGCAGCAGAAGAATACAAATGAATAAACATGCTTATCTCTCCTGGAAACACCGTAAGATCCTTTTCACATGCCCTTTTCTGTTTTCTTTTTATTTGTTTGTTTGTTTTCCCCTGCAGCATAGGAATTTCTCTGACAGCCAAATATACAAGTGTTTCAATAGGTGAAATTCATGGCTGTGCTGCTTTGAACACAAAACAGCAGTTGTATTCACAGCCTCTCATCCTGCCTGTAGAAATGGATGGAGGCATGAATTGCATGTGATTTCTGAAAATAAGGATGTTTTGCCTCTATTTTTTGAAGAGACAGTGAGAGTAACAGCTTGTTGTTACCTGAGAGTATTAACTATGTTAGTTGTTAGAGTTTAAGGCAGAAATTTCATTGTAGTTGAAACATATGGAAAATAAGGTAGAAGTTTGAATATAAAAATATTTAGATGAAATGGTTGGATGTTTCTTACTGGAAATGTGGTAAATAAACATGTTCTCTGACATGTTCATATCCATGTTGTGGAATTTTGTAAATATAGGCTTCCCATCCCAAATTCTGGAATCTGAATTCTCAAATACTTCAAGTTCCAGTATCACTATTATAACATTGGTAATCATTGTGTGGCTCACTCCTCACATATCACTATTTTGCTGGGAAATACCAGTGGTATTGAAATACTCATAGTAACTGTAATGCTTACTCAGTGAAAGAAAAACTAGTTACATTACTCTGTTAGAATTAGAAAACAAATTGTATTTATTAATATTTTTATTGCATTTTTACTAAAAATTTGAATGACTAAACAATCTCTCATAGCTGAAAAGACATTCTCTTTACACTTTTTTGAAGAATACACTACCAATATAATGAAAAGTAAGAGGACAGCCTACATTTGTTGACTACTAATTTAGCACTATGTCTTCTGGAAATTTCTGTCATTTATTGCTGCTAAAGAATTTATAACCTGGAGAAGGCTGGTGAAAATGAGTTTAACACCTTACAATCTGTCCAAACCACTGGATTAAAAAAGCTATCATGTTCTATGTAGTCCCTGAAGCACATTTTAATGGTTCTGCTGAAGGAGTACCAATAATACAGGGATCATTCCATAAAGTTACAGTCATGCACTCCAAGATAACTAAATGTTCACATTTTCTGTAATGTTATACAGCTGCACAACTACATGAATGAGGTCTAGCAGTCATAGTTTTTACATCGGTAACTGTATGGTTTGTCTTAAATTATAAAGTGCAAGTCAGATTATTTTGTATGTTTTGTACATGAATTGGAATGCAGGTAAGATTTAATCATCATTTATGAGTTCTTTCTATTTTATTTTACTCAAATTTGTCCATTAATGCTGATTATTAGTGAATGCTTTCAGTTTGAAAATGTATCTGTTTTTGACTACTTATGAGGAAATTAGTGTATTTTCACAGAAAAAAAAACATTGTTTGTTTGTTTGTGGTTGTTTTTTTTTTTTCCTAAAAGGAAATTTCATGGTTTAGGAAAATGATATTTTTCTAGGTCACTAGTAAGAAAAAATTACAAATGGATAAGTATTTAGAAAATTTCCATCTATCAGTTGAATATAATTGCAATTAAAGAAGGAGTATTGTTTATTTCTTCAGTCCTTCCAGAAGTCTCTGCTGCAACTCAATTCAAGATTACCTTATTATGTCTGTGAATAGATACCACAGTCATGGCAGTATTTTTGTGAACAGCTGTCTGTGAGTCAAAGAAATAAATGTAAATATTTAAAGCTCCGTATTTCAGGAAAAAAATGTTGGAGATGGCTTCAATTTTCTTGTTGCAGACATTGCAGAATGTATTTAAATGATCAACTTAGTAAAAGTCAGAGTTGTAAAAAATTAAAAAGTCAGAGTCAACTCACAATTGCTAGTAAAGCATTTGCGAGTAGATAAGTTTTGTAGTTTTTTCAACAAGATTTAATAATTGAATTATGTAGATCTTTAAAACATGCAACTGCCTGCTAACAGTTTTCTCTACATTGACTCAAATTTTAAAACTTAGAGACAACAACAATAAAATTACAGACAGTTTAATTCTATAAATTGTCATTATCACAAACTGTAGGGGTTGGAAGGGACCTCTAGAGATCATCTAGTCCAACCCCCCTGCCAAGGCAGCTCGCTAGACGAGGCTGCACAGGTAAGCATCCAGGCGGGTATTGAATATCTCCAGAGAAGGAGACTCCACCACCTCTCTGTGCAGCCTGTGCCAGTGCTCCGTCACCTACACTGTGAAGAAGTTCCCACACACATTTGTGAACAACTTCCTATGCTTCAGTTTGAGGCCACTTCCCCTCGTCCTATTGCCACACACGCCAGAGAAGTGTCCAGTCTTGTACCTTTGCCTCCCACTCCTTAGATATTTATAGACATGGATCAGATCCCCCCTGAGTCTTCTTTTCTCAAGGCTGAACAGACCGAGATCTCTCAGCTTCTCCTCATAAGGAAGGTGTTCCACATTCTTTATCATCTTTGCATCCTTCCACTGAACTCTTTCAAGAATATCCCTGTTTTTTTTGTACCAGGGATTCCAGAACTGGACACAGTAATCCAGGTGAGGCCGCCTCACCAGAGCAGAGTAGAAGGTCACTTTATTCTCACTTTATATGGGAATTGCTAGGGTTTTATGAATTAAAGTACGTTAAACCAGTTTGATTTCATATGATGTGTAAATTTTAGTAAATTTTGCAGTGTGTTATTATTAATTTTATCTGTTCAGCATAAACAAGGCTAGATTGCTTTCTGTTATTCAGTATAACTAGCATATGTAAGTAAATAAATATGTTTATAGACTAGGAAGGCCTACATTGAAATACTAATTAGATGCCTACTTTCTCCCAAAGTAGATTGATATAGGAGATTTGGACTCATGTCTTTCTCACTTTCTCATAAAAGTTGTTTTTAAAAAGCTATAGAGCTGACGAAGTGTGTTCTGTGGAGGATTAACATCACTGAGAGGAAGGAAAATAAGCTACTACCTATTGCTCTTATTGATTATCTTATGTATATATGAAAATAGGATACACCAATTCCTATGAAAACTGCTCTGAGATTTTGTCGCAGTGATTCCTGCATTGTTTTACTTCTTCTCCAAGCAGACTATTTTCCCTTCTTCCTCTGTTCCTCCTTCAGTCAAAATATCTGGTAGTTCTCAGTAACACCCTGAAGTGATTGTAAATGTTGTTTCAATAGAGCTTGTCAGAGTTTACACCACTTTTTTGCTCTGGCTTATGATGACTATGATTTTATGGCACTTCAGATGTTGATTTCTAAACACATAAACTAAAAATCAAGATATGAAGTGAACATTAGGCTAAATGCATTCTTTTCACTCTTGTGTTGTACTCCAATCACTCCTGTGTTGTACTGCCATCAGATATGATTGCTCGTTCCAACAATATTGTTACAATGCGCTTCAGTATACTTCTAGTTCTGTCGATTTCTGAATTTCTAAGCATTAGATACTATAAAAGAGCAAAGATGACATAGTTTAATTTGCAAAAAAACCAAAAACAAAAACAACAAAAAACCCTGCTTATTACATAAAATTGGATTTTCACACTATAATATAATATCCTGCAATCAAAATCAGACTTTAATGCTGAACAAGAGAGTAGGGAATAGAATGATTTTTTATTTATGTGAAAGTAATGTTTTAACTATACTCAAATATTTCCTTCTTTATTTCTTTGTTTTCCTAGAATACTTTGTAAAGAAGGCATCACATAATGAATTAAAAAAATAAAATACTAGAAATTCATTACTGGTTATGAAATTGTTTTAATACTCCTGATACTGGTCATCATACAGTGCCCAAGATAAAACTTCAGATTCAGAAAAACTTAGAAACTTAGAAAGTTTACATTCAAGACATTGATGACAGTATTAAATATTAAACATACTTTTATTTCTATTACAAATGTTACTATGAAACTGTAGTTGTAGAGGCTATGCTAAGAAACAATAACTACTTCAATCTCCAGTTCTTTTCTTTTTTCTTTTTTTTTTTTTCCACTTATCAGGTTACTATAATATTCACGTGGCTTTTCTCTTCTGTTCTCTTCCATTATACTCATAATCTTTGTAATTTCCTATTTCACTCAAATACACCTTTTGTTTGAATGAGAACATCAGGCAGAGCCAGTAATGACATGAGTACCCAGAAGCAATTGAATGAGTATATATCTTACTAACTGAGTCATGCCAAGATGTCCGATCTACTTCATCACTTTCTAGCACAAAAGGCCTCTCCATTATTGTGCATGTTATAGACATTCTAAATTGGATATTGCCATTCATTAACGTCAATCTGGATGCTGTAAAATCTCATCTGCACGTTTAGATTAACATTTAATCAAATGATCTAGCTCATAGATTCATAGAATGGCCTGGGTTGAAATGGACCTCAAGGATCATCTAGTTTCAACACCCTTGCCATAAGCAGGGTCACCAACCAATAGATCAGGCTGCCCAGGGCCACATCCAGCCTTGCCTTGAATGCCTCCAACGATGGGGCATCCACAACTTCTCTGGGCAACCTGTTTCAGTGTTTCACCACCCTCTGAGTGAGAAACTACCTCCTAACATCCAAACTAAATCTCCCCTGTCTTAGTTTAAAACCATTCTTCCTTGTCGTATCACTATCAAGCAGTGCAAACAGCTGTTCCCCCTCCTGTTGATACATTCCCTTCAATTACTGGAAAGCCACCCCAGAGCCTTCTCTTCTCCAAGCTAAACAAGCCCTCAATCTTTCCTCATAAGAGTGATGCTCCAGCCCTCTGATCATTTTAGTGGCCCTCCGCTGTACCTGTTCCAAGAGCTCTGAATCTTTCTTGTGCTGGGGACCCCAGGCCTGGATGCATTACTCCAGATGGGGCTTCACAAGAGCTGAGTAGAGGGGGACACTCACCCTCTCCCTGCAGGCCACCCCTTTTTTAATGCAGTCCAAGATATAGTTCACCTTCTTGGCTGCAAGCATGTGCTGTTGACTCATGTCCAGCTTCTCATCCACCAGGACCCCCAAGTCCTTCTCTGCAGGCCTGCTCTCCAGGATTTCTTCCCTGAGTTTGGAGAAATACTTTTTGGGATTGCCCTGGCCCATGTGCAACACCTTGCACTTGGCCTTGTGGAATCTCACTAGGTTCACACAGGCCCACTTCTCCAGCCTGTCTAGGTCCTTCTGGTCGGCTTCCTTTCCCTCCAGTGTATCAACTGCACAAAGACTGACACTTGTGTGAAAGTGGTGAGAGACCACGTCAAAGGCTATGCAGAAGTCCAGATAGATGACATTTGTTACCCTTCCCCTGTCCACCAATGTCAGCACTCCATCATAGAAGGCCACCAGATTGGTCAGGCAAGATCTGCCCTTGGTGAAGCCCTACTGGCTGTCTCAGATCTCCTGTACATCTCATATATGCCTCAACATGGTAACCAAGAGGATCTTCTCCGTGTTCTTCCCAGGCACAGAGGTGAGGCTCACTGGCCTGTAGTTCCTTCATCATCCTTTCTTCCTTTCTTAAAAATGGGAGTAACATTTCCCTTTTTCCAGTCTTCGGGGATTTCACCTGACAGCCATGATTTTTCAAATATGATAGAGAGCAGCTCAGCAACCATATCAGCCATTTCTTTCAGAACCCTGGGATGCATACCATCCAGCCCCACGAACTTATATACATTCAGTTTCATGTGGAGGTCTTGAACTTGTTCCACTGTTACAGTTGAATGGAATCTGCTCCTCTCACCCACACCTAGCGGTTCAGGGTCCTGGCAGACACGGGAAGCCTGACCAACAGTGAAGACAGAGGTAAAGCACTTATTGAGAACCTCAGCTTTTTTCATGCCTGAGGAAGCCAGTTCTCCATCCTCATTAATCAGAGGGGAAACACTCTCCTTGGTCTGTCTCCTCCTGCCTACGTACCTGTAGAACCCCTTCTTGTTATTTTCCACATCCCTTTCCAAGATCAGCTCCATCTGTGTCTTGGCTTTCCTGATCTTATCTCTACATTTGTGGACAACATCCCTATATCCTTCCCTAGCTACACAACCCTGCTTCGGTTTCCTGTGCATATCTCTTTTCCATCAGTTTAAGCTGCAGGTCCTTCCTCAGCCATGCCAGTTGCCTGCCTCCTCTGCTTGATTTCTTTTGCTGGGGTGGAGAGCTCTTGTGCTCACAGAAGGGTGTCCTTAAAGAGCTGCAAGCTCTGTTCTGTTCCTGTGCTCTTAAGGACGGCTTCTCAGGAGATCCCATCCAGCAGTTCCTTGAGCAGCCAGAAGTTTACTCTCCTAAAGTTCAGGGTCTTTACTTCACTTTTTTCCAGGCCTGCATTCCTCCAGATCTCAAATTCCACCCAGGCATGATCACTACAGCCCAGGCTGCCTCCAAACTTAACATCTCTGATGCTCTCTGCATTTGTGAGCACCAGGTCCAGTAAGGCTTCATCTCAGGTTGGTCCATCTAGTACCTGAACCAGGAAGTTGTTTTCAACTGACTTCAGAAATCGCCTGAATTACCTGCCACCTTCTGTGCCACTATACCAGCAGATATCCAGGTGGTTTAAATCCTCCATCAGGACAAGAGCTCACAAGCATGACACATCCTGCAGCTGAAGCAAGAAGGTCTTGTCAACAGGCTCCCCCTGATCAGGTGGCCTGTAGTAGACCCCAACCACTATTCTGGCCATGACTGTGACTATTTAAATAAAACTTTTTAATATTCTATCCTCTCCTTGCAAGTTTCAAGGTTACTTACAATAGATTAGAGCTGTCAACCCACATGATGCTTATTATATAGTGCTCCTGTTAAGGTTTCCTATGAAATCGTTAGCTTTTTCCTTTGACATTTCCTGTTCTGCATGGGTGAAAGTGTTTATAAACCACATATTGCTTTGAACATAGTTTAAGTTCTGTTCAGATTAAAGTAGTTGCTAACAAGTTGCACTTACTGAATTGCCTTTGTTTACACCACAGAAGAATACTGTTTTCCTTTGTGGTTTCAATAGTTTCCTTTCAAGTAGTTCATGTAGAAGAATTTTAATTATTTTCTTTGTTATAAGGTCATTGAGAAATAGTGTTCTGAGTACTGAGTAAAGTTAATGAATTCATTCTTATATGTTAGTAAAATATCTATTTTATTATTATTAATAACATATTATTAATACTATAAAATTATTATTAATTTTTTTAAATATTTATTTAAGAGAAAAAGTAAATAATAAGATAATTTCAAGGCACATTTTTCCTTACTATTCTTTAAGAGCATATGCACTAGAGATATTACTGCATAAAGTGCAACATTTAGTATTTCGCAAGGAAATTACAGACAATTAGAAATCTAAATTTGAAAGACATACTTAGAAAAAAAAAATCAAAAATCATTAATAAATATGCTACAACACTAGAGAATGAGATCTGGTAGCATTTTTAAGCCCACATCTATATTTGTTACATTTTTATTGTTTTCTTGCTGAAATATTTTTATTACTTTCCTTGTTACAGCCATTCAAACCAGCAGATCTGTGTAGCTGCCATGTTCATTTTTTGAGGGGAAGAAAAAGACTGAATTTTTTTGCATTAACACATATTCAATGGCTATATAAACTTCATTGTCAGAAGTCATGCTTCTACTTTATCCTTTTCAACCAGAAAAGGGAAGTCTAGGAGAGCGTACCCCCTCAGTGAGTGACACAGTCAGGCTGGTAACAACAGACATAGAGAAGTCTGATGCACTTAACAACTTCTTTGCCTCAGTCTTCCTTGACAGCTGTTCACTGCACAGCCCTCAAACATTTGAACTGCTAGGAGGGTATTGGAGAAGAAATGACCCTCCCACTGTACCTGAAGATCAGGTTTGTGACTACCTGAGGAACCTGAACATCCAACCTAGACAGGGTTGAACTGCATGTGGTTCAACAAATACAAGCACAAGGTCTTGCACCTGGGTCAAGGTAACTACCACTACCAGTACAAACTGAGGGATGAAATGATTGAGAGCAGCTCTGCTGAAAGAGACCTCCGGGTACTGGTGGATGGGAAACTGGAAGTGAGAAAGCAGTGTGCCCTCACAGCCCAGAAAGCCAACTGTATCTTGGGTTACATCAGAAGAAATGTGACCAACAGCTTGAGAGAGGTGATCCTGCCCCTCTATTCTGTGCTGGTGAGTTCTCACCTAGAGTACTGCATCCCAATGTGGAGTCCTCAGTACAGCAGCAGAGACATAGACCAGTGCCTCCAGATAAGGACCACAAAAATAATCCACAGAATGGATCGTCTCTCCAATGAGAAAAGGTTCTTCAGGCCGGAGAAGGCTGCCAGGTGACCTGATAGAGGCCTTTCAATATCTAGAGAGGAGCTACAGGAAAGAAGGGGACAGAACCTGGATCAGGCAGATGTCTGTGGTGACAGAACAAGAGGAAATGGCTAAAAGCTCAGTGAGGGTAGATTTAGGTTAGATAGGAGGACAAAATATTTTACAGTGAGGGTGATGAAATACTGGAACATATTGCCTAGTATTGTGATGGATGTCCCTGGACACCTAAAAGGTGAGGTTGGATAAGGCCCTGGGCAACCGGATCTAGCTGTAGGTATCTCTGTTTATTGCAGAGGAACTGGATTAGATGGTCTTCAGGGATCCCTTCCAATCCTGAGGACTCTACGATTCTAAGGCGGACAGAACATTACAGTGAGAACCCTCAGCAGCTTTAAACTGAATTTCACCATTTAATTCCCTGATGGTAATTTACTCTAACTAAGCATTAGACCCCTTCTTTGTTAATTTATCTGAGACAGATGGGATTTGACTCACAGAATAGTGAAAATATATGCACTGTATATCTGTTAAGTACTTAAATGACTTGTTCTCAATAGCAACTGTGTACTAAATGAGTTGTTAATATAGTAAATGAGAAACTGTATGTGCTGTTTTCATAAAGCTTTATGCTATGTACTGTACTTCTGGGTAACTTTTATAACCCTTCACATTTATGCAAGAGGACAGTTGGCTGATGTTTTAAGAATACATAAATTTTCCGTATTTCTTCCCCTAGAGTACTTTGTAAGAGTTCAATATTTGCAGCTGACTCTATTTAGTAGACAATAATTCAGCATGGAAAATTGCACGATATATACAGGTTGACACAGTTTAAAATAATTGACAGTTTGCTGAGGAACATCCCACATGAATTAGATTGCAAAGGGAGTAGCTACCTATCTCAAGGTTAGACTAAGGGCGCCTATGAAACCATGGTATGTAAAGGTACATCAGCTTTGCAAATAAATCACCCTTCTCCTCATCACTGAAATTATTGTGAGGCTTCCTACATTCACTTTGGGCACTTAAGTAACATAAAAATACAAACAACAAAATGTAAATGTTCCTTTTATTGGGATATAAAACTATCTACTGAGACATTAGAGCACTCAAAACATATTTGTAATGTTTCTAAAATACTAAAGTACTATTCAGAATTTGACAGTTAAATAGTGCAGCAACAGCAAGAACTGGGAAAAAAAATACAGCACATAGCAGCACATTTATCTTTACACATTCATCTTAATAATATATGTATGCTGTCCATACATGATCTTTATTGCATTAGTATATTTATGTCTTTTGACAAGTGCGTAAAAATGAAGAAAAAAACCATAAAAATCTGAGAAACATAGGAAATGTCATCATTTTGAAATATTTTGTTGTATTTTATCTGCTTCTATAGAGGGAAAAAGAGTAGAAAAGAACCCTGGGCCAAAGTTGAACATCAGTCTGCTGAGAAAACAGCTGTTAGAGGGAATATTATCAGGAATGATTTAATTTTACCATGTTTTTATAGAAATATTTAGCTTGAGATGTGTGATAAATATAAATAGTAAATGGAAAAATTTTAACTTCTGTTTTAATTGCTTTGCCTTTAATTTTTAATGGTAGTCCCAGTTTCAGAAGAAGAAAGGAATCCATGTCAAAGTGTCACCTATGAGTTGAATCAAGTTTCTAATTTTAAATCATTTTATTTCAAGCATATATCAAATTAATACATATAATATAAACCTTAGAGTATGCCCTTCCTGAAAAGAACAACAATAGTTCAAGGAAGGTAAAATATCTTACTGAAAAATATTCTATTCATTATCATTCTCTTATTTTGAATTTCAAAGTTATCTAGAGTGTTTGAACATATTTTTCTAAATATAGTTTTGAGTTTAAAAAGTATCTTTCCATTCAGGGAGTGGAAAAGAAATTAATAATTTGAGGGTAATTAGGTGACTGTTCTTGAACAGTAGTTTTTGAAAGGTATTTGCTTGAATTATTATTTAGGATCCATTTTTGCATTACTAGCTTATATGTAGCATAATATCTGAAATCTGATCATAATAAAACTCTTGAACAGGAGATAAATCCCACTGTGTTTTCTTCTTAAATGGAGATTGGAGGTTCCCAAAAGAGGCAATGTGCGTAAAATGAAATGTTACAATGCTACGTCTACGTATCATGAGTTCAACTCAAATCACTCAGAAATAAATGTTGAGTCCTCTAATGTACACAGTTTCAGTTGATACAAATCAGGCTGCAAGTTCACTGAGTACTATGGCAAGTAAACTTAAAACTTTGATCTTCTTAGCAGAAATCGCCAGTGTAATTGATCACTTTGGGAAAAAGCAAGCAAAGAAACAATAAATAAAATCATATTGCATCTACTGAAATGATAGCTAGCATTTTGGGTAAACAATCTCTTGGAGTTTTTCAAAGGCTGGACTCTTCTCTGCAGTGTGCGGGGGTCGGACAAGGGGAAATGGTCACACACTGAAGCAGAGGAAGTTCCACACAGATATGAGTGGGAACTTCTTCACAGTGTGAGTGACAGAGCACTGGCACAGACTGCCCGGGGAGGTTGAATCTCTTTCTCTGGAGACATTCAAAACCTGCCTGGATGCCTACCTGTGCAACCTGTTCTAGGGAGCCTGCTTTGGCAGGGGGTTGGACTTGATGATCTCTAGAGGTCCCTTCCAGCCCCTAAAATTCTGTTATTCTGTGATTCTGTGAAAACAGTCTTAAGTAGAATAAACATTTGATTGATTCCGTACACTAAAAGATTACTAACTCCCATGAGGTCTTGAGATTTTTTTGAAAGTACAACCTTAAATATAGTCATACCACTAGAAAGAGTACATGTAAACAATTCCTTCCTTCCTAGTTAATAGTGATCACAGCAGTAGTTATTCTGGAGTTAGACTCTTGTGAACTTGTTAGGACAAAATCAATTACAGAGGAATATAGTTTCCGTAATGCAAAATTACTCAAAGATATCTTAAGAGATCCAGGGATTAATTCACTTATCCTCTGCCATGGGAATATAACAGTTACTAGTAATTTCAGGTCTTAAAAAATTTAGTCTCCTGCATGAAATTCCTGATTCAGCTGTACTATTTATTTGACAGAAGGATAACTAAGTTAATCAGCACTCTCCAGAAACCTCTAAAGCAATAATTTTTTTTTAATATCTCATATAAATAGAGGAGCTTAGTTCTAGACAATTAAAGCAATCTTAGAACTGTGTGGAGGCTATTGTGAATTCATTACTTGTACTTATACTTCCTGTTCTGAAATACTTGTAGGAAGAACTAAGAAAAATCCGGACTATTCAAATGTAGCTAAATAAATGTGGTGACATCAGTTAAAATTGTATTTTTGTTACATGTTCAACTTCCATCCCTCACAACTTCAGTTGCTGTATTCATTATATATCAGTAACAGAGATTCTGTAAAGAAATTGCTGCCTCCATCTACATGTTTGCCATCAGCTTTCATAGGATTACATCTCAGGAGCTTCATAAAGTACTTCTTGGTGGAAATACTGTTACTCATTATAATAACTGTTAAACAGGAGGAAAAGGTATATTGATAATGAATAGACAGGAAAAAGGAAATATTTACTTACAATGTGTTGTTATTTGGAGATTCTGATGTGGACATATGATCCAGAGTACAGCATGCAGCAAGGTAATTCAGAAGGAAGTACGAAATTATTCCAAGAAGGGTTTTTCAAAGACATATATGTCTTTTAAGAGCCAATGCCTCGCTACATTTTTTTGCTTTCAAAAAGTCTTTTCAAGTCACTAAAACAAGAAAATAAAACTCTGAATACACGCACAGGGGGTAAAAAAATAAAATAAAATCTTTAATTAGAGTGTTTTACATATACTTTTTTCTTCCCTCAGGCTAAATCTACTTCTGGACAACTGGAAGAGTGACACTGATACACTTTTTCCATCTAGATTTCCATCCCACCCAAAACTTCAAAAGTGTGCTCTGGGTTTACCATTTACATTTCTCAATAAAGTAAAAGATACCGAAAAAATCCAAGGCCTCTCATAGACATCGCTTTATTCCATTAGCATTTTTTTATAGCAGTTTTACCGATATTTGAAAGGAAGTGCATCGATAAATCGTTTCACTAAAAATACACTAAAACAAGAGGAAAAAAAGCTATTGAAAGAATACTAAAGTTATAGATTAAGCAGTAAAAAAAATTTCAGAGTTTGTAAGCAACTGGTTATCCAGCTAAAAACTTCTCAGTTCCTCTGTCATATATGCACTATTATGTTAATTTTAAGACATGCAACCTTTTTCTTTCCCCTAGGAAACCAGTTCCATAGTTGCTCAAGTGGGACAGTGCTCACTGAATAAGTATGTTGGACTGATTCATTGAATCCTCCTGTATCATTTCCATACAACTTAAATAAACACTAAAAAGTTTAATCTCTTATTTCAAAATATTATCTCAGTTTCTTCATTATATTTTCTGTACTGCTCTTCATGCAGTTTAGTTCCACTTTATCAATGGGAAAGAAAAAGGGAGCTCATGAACTACTTAATTTTGTTTCTCAACTGAAAATATAGCAACAGTTTTCTTTCTCTTTTTTGAATAGCTGTTACGACTGCACAACAAAAATGGCAGCTCCTAGTGTATCAATCCCTCCTAGACTACTTAATTAGAATCACCATGTTTTTCACAACTGTACTGTTGTCCCCTTGGCTCATTTCTCAGCTACGGTATGTTAGCAAGTCAGTAGGTAGAATCTGAAGATGAAATTAGTCAGAAAAAAAAAATCAAGAGCAAGAATTCCTACAGGAATCATAGGGTCTTGTCCTGCTGACCTAGAACAGATAGTTGGAAAGGCTTCCTGTGATAAGTTAAATAATTAATTCTGCGGGGATTCGTTCATCTTTATTTATTTATTGATGTTATTTTCTTGTGGAAGTAAACTTGGAAAAAACAGCTGTGAGAAATATCTTGTTGTCCACAGCTATTTTGCTATGTGACACAGCTACGTAAGTCAACTACTTAAATCACTTCCCAGAACATTCCTTGTTTAGAAATACCAGTCTCTTGTCTGGATTTTGTTTATCTACGGACTCTAGAATCTCTCTAAGCAGCTTGTTCCAGTGCTCTGTAAGCTTCATGTTTATACAGAACTTCCTGTGTTATAATGTGTACCCATGGCCTGTTGATGTGTCGCTAGGCACCACTGAAAAGAGATTGACCCCATCCACCTGACTGTATAAATGTTGATAAGATCCTTTCTCAGTCTCCTCTTCTCCAGGTTGAACACACCCAGGTCTCTCAACCTTTCCTCATACGGGAGATGCTCCAGGCCCCTAATAATCTTTGTGGCCCTCTGCCGAACTCTTTCTAGAAATTCCCCATTTTTCTCAAACTGAGGAACCCTGAACTGAACACAGTACTCCAGGTAGGACCTCACCAGGGAAGAGTGGAGGGAGAGGATCACCTTTGTTGACCTGTTTGACTCCCTTCTTTTCAGTGCACCCCAGGATACTGTCGGCCTTCTTGGCCACAAGGGCATACTGCTGGCTCATGGCCAACCTGTTGTCCACCAGGACACAGAATCATAGAATCATAGAATGGCCCAAGTTGGAAGAGACCTCTAGGATCATGAACCTCCAACCCCCCTACCATGGGCAGGGCCACCAATATCCCCATTTAATACTAGACCAGGTTGCCCAGGGCACCATCCAATTTGGCCCTGAACACCTCCAGGCACAGGGCGTCCACAACCTCTCTGCGCAGTCCGTTCCAGCACCTCACCACTCTCATAGTAGAGAACTTCCTTCTGACATCCAACCTAAATCCTCCCTCCCTCAACTTAAAACCATTTCCCTTTGTCCTGCTGTTATCTATCCTTTCGAAGAGTTTACTTCCCTCCTGTTTATAGGATCCCTTTATCTACTTAAAGGCTGCCATTAAGTCACCCTGCAGCCTTCTTTTCTCCAGGCTGAACAGCTCCCTTGGCCTGTCTTTGTACGGGAGGTGCTCCAGATCTCTGGTCATCTTTGCTCCTCTGGACCCTCTCCAACAGCTCTCTGTCTTTCTTGTACTGGGAACTCCAGACCTGGACACAGTACTCCAGATGGTTCCTCACAAGAGCGGTGAGGGACAGTCACCTCCCTATCCCTGCTGGCCTCCCCTCTTCTCATGGTGCCCAAGATGCAATTTGCTTTCTGAGCTGCAAGGGCACATTGCTAGCTCATGTTAAGTTTTTTATCCATCAGGACCTCCAGGTCCTTCTCTGTAGGGCTGCTCTCAGGACTGTTCCTTCCAGTCTGTATAAATGCCTGGGATTTCTCCAGCCCAAGTGCAAAACCTTGTACTTTGCGATGCTGAACCTCATTAGGTTCATCCAGGTCCACTTTTCAAGTCTGTTGAGGTCCCTCTGAATGGCATCTCTTTCTTCCACCACACCAACCACACCACTCAGCTTGGTGTTGTCAGCAAACTTGCTGAGGGGATGCCTCTCATCACCTGCACCTAAGTCCTTCTCCAGAGTTCCTTTCCAGAACTTGTTCTGATGTTAAGAACCCAGAACACAATTGTCATGGTAAATACGTTACGCTCAGAGGGGGAGATAAAAACTGTCTGCGGTGACGGGACACTCTCTTTCCTTTGGGATCGACTCAGCAGTGGGTGCTCGCTGCCGTCTCGCCTTCAGCGTTAGCGTAAGGCCTTCGGTTTATCGGACACTCTCTCTTGCTCATTTTATTTGATTTATTAGCTCTAATTCCAATTATATTGTATTATATTGTGCTATTTTGCTTTCCGATATCTATTTCGTAAATTAGCTTTCCTCCTTAGATTGTTGCCACTGTTTTGTTTCTAGGCCCATCTCCCTATTCCCTTTTCCCTTTCCCCCTTCCCCTTTCCTGGGGCGTGGGTCCATGGGGCTCCCGCACCAATCGTCACGGAACCGGGTCGAACCTGCCCGTAAACCGTTGACAACAATCAACAATTCAACAGGGATAATCTATCAATTCAACATATATAAATGGCTTACACATGTCACAATATTTATTAGACTTCTAAAGAATAAATTATTCATCTCAGGTTTTCTTCTAAAACCTTGTGTTTTTTGTTTCTTTTTTTGGTTTAATGTCTCTCAGATGCAAGATTTTGCTTTTACCACTATGTCCCATGTACAAAATTTATTAGTGTATTCATGTTTATTATTAGATAGATATATTTCATTACAGTTGTGCAACAAAGAAATAATACATGCCCTAGGAACAATATTTTTTGCCAAAAGATTACGATCTTCATTAATTTAATAATTAAATTCTGTCTTTTCATCTTCTGAGCAGTATCTTGACAGAATAGTTATATCTATATGCTTTTCTCAATGTACTCTTGACCATACTTTACAAATTGCACCACAGTCTGAAGTATCATTTGCTTCCGAATTAAAATCTGTATGATATGTCCAGGATACTGACATAGTGTTCAGTGACATGAGTCACTGTAGTAATATTTGAGAAGCTTTTGTGTTTTTTTCAGACAAGTTATCACTGGACTCATTCCATATGAGACTGACTTGCTGATTTGCACCATGTGCATCTTGTGATCAGCCAAGCTATACTGTATTCTCAAAATACATATTTGCACAGGAAGAGAATGCTGAGAGAAAAGGCAAGAGTCTTAAGATATTTTAAGGCAAGAAAGCAGACAGATCTGTGTTTATAAAGTTGGTGCATCTATTTTGTTCACACAGTACAGACAATGTTATGTGATCTCAAACTGTACCAGATCCAAATTCAGACTACTGAATTGTTCGATTCGATGGATCAAGAAGATAATAGCTTTTGGGGTTAGGATCAGACCCAAGTAATGGATTATACTCACTATACATGGCAATGTCCCCTAAACATGGGCTGATCATCAATGGGACCATTTATCTAGGTTTTCTCTATTTCCCCAAAGACCTGAATGATACTCTGAAAATTGTCTTGAATAGAACTAAAAAAAATCAAAAGGATCATAGATGCTTAAATCTGAATTGCTGTCTCTTTTATTTACATATAATACACCTCTCTTTAAAACTCGGAATTGGAGCCTATTACTCAGTTCTATATTATTAGCTTCAGTTTACTATTCCTGTCCATATGTCTTGAAGGGGCAAAGAACAACACCTTTCATTCACTAACATTTGCTTTTTAGTTTAAGGAAAATATTCATACTGATTCATTCTGAAGAACATAAAGTCAGAATGCTCTCAGCTGCAAAATCTTAAACTCACAAATTCATGTTACCATACTCTATATACAGGTGGATACTGCACTAATGCTCAGGCACTCAGCACCCTGAGGATGAGATATGTTGCTTTTATAGCACAAATACAAATCTCATAGAATACTGTAGACCTGATGAGAATGATAAAAAATTATTTCTTGAGAAAAATATCTAAATGGATGGAAGCCTTACTTTCTCCTAATGAATAACCTCAGTTAAATAGACCCTGAAAAAAGATGTAGCAGTGAATGAAACAAGAGCATCTCACTTCAAACTAAGGTCTGTTTTCAGTGAAGTTTATTAGTATATTATTGTTATAAAGGAAGCTGAGGGGGGAAAAAACTTTTAATACTCAATGGAGTGGTCTGAGGACAAAGCTATGTAAGAGATGGAATTTATGGAGTATTAACTGAATAAATGGTGAAAATAAACTGATCATCCAGCAACTATATTCTTAAGAATATTTATTACAGAACGATATATATGGAATAGTAAAACTGATAGCTTAAACTATATGAATGTGGTTTTTTTGTTTGTTTATTGTTGGGGCTTTTTAGTACTTTAATTCAATTAACAATATTTTATCGCCCCTGGTAATTAATATGAATGGCATTTCTTCCAGATGTAACTAGAAGTTAAACTCATAATGCAAAACAAAACACACAACACTAAGAATTTTTGTAGTACTGCTGATGTTAATATTAATGCATCATCAAAAGAAATTTAACAAGTGTACAGAGAATATATATATATATATATATAATTACAAAATAACCACCTATGCACGTTTTCTTTATGGTCTACTGTATTATTTCAATTATTAAACTTTTTACTAATGTAAAAGGTTATATATTTGGTAAAAGGTGAATTAGTAATTCAGTGTACGTTATATTCTTTGGAAGTTTCAAAGTTACTGTGATGAGAGATTTCTGTAATTATTTTTTGTTGTTTGAAATGGTTTACTTCTACAAATATTTTTAATGTCCTGAAAAAATTAACTTATATTTTGTAAGAATGCCATATCTGACAGAGAGATTCCTTATAAAACAGTTTATATTCTTAAACAATATAATGGTTCCTTAAGGAATACAGTTTCTGATTACAATTTTATTAATAAAATGGAATTTCATAATCTGTTTTTCAAAGAACTCCCCTATGGAGAGAAGAGAAAACTCACAAGTAGTTCCAATAATTTATAATTATTCATATTAAGTTACTTTTTAGGAAAATCTGTGGTTTTTGACAATCTAATAAAATTGCAACCAAAGTTTTTTAGTTCAGATGCAATCTATGATGATAACTTTGTAGTCCAGATTATATAATTTTTACAGATAAACATATATTCTACACAAATATTCTAGTATCTGCAACCTTTCCCTGCTGTTATGTTCAGCAGCCCAATGCATTCTGAAACTTAACCCTGAGAAAGCAGGTTTTCCTCAAGGAGAATTGAGACAAACATTTTTCACTGACTAGTCATTGTCCTGAGTTCTTTGATTGCATGATGGTTCTTGATTATTCTTGATGGTTTTGTCTGTTTTGAATATGACTGGGGCTATTTTTAAGTGTTTTCTCATAGAATCTGCTTATGCACTGTTTTATATATATTATTATTAAATTATGATTATTATTTGTTTGTTTATTTGTTTTTAAAGTATACCCATAGCTTAATTTCTAGCTTAAGGTGTTTAATAGAGTAACCTCAGACACAGGTAACAATCAGAGTTAATGTGTTTTACTTGAAGACTCCATACATTTCTTAGAATTTTCCATATATAGTTTTTACAGAACTGAACTAAAACAAATTCAAATTGTGAAAAAAATTCTTAAATGGTTGGAAAAAGAAAAAGTCAACTCAGACAAAACCAAGTCCAAATGAGATATAGGGATCTGCATTTTAAAATCAGTGAAAACTGGAGGTGCAACTGGTAGTGAATTTGGTATTTATTGGTCAGTGGTGTTGACATAATAAAGAAATCCTCATAAAAATATGTGTGATCCTTCTCAGTTTGACTTGCTTTTTTTATATCTTCAAAGACTGCATTCAGAGTTTGTGCACCTATTTTAGTCAGTTCATACGGAATTCTTGCCCATGTGAACCCTACACTACTTCTTTTTGAAGATAATTTTTTAAAACATTGACCTGTAGCCCGCTCATGAAAATTAGTTATTTTTATTTTTTCTGCATTTAATTCTGTAGTTGACCACATTAAAAATAAAGGTCACTGAAGCATATTATTCCTGTTCTGTAAATGATTTCATATTTCAAAAAATGTACAATTCTGGGCATATATATAATCTTTCAAGTGGAAATTTTTTTGAGGATGGAAAAATGGGGGAAACAAACAAACAAACAAACAAACAAAGAAAACATCAAGTGAACAAGCAAATGCACAAATAAAAAGCTTTACATGTTTCTCTTTGACTTGTTTTAAAATAAAATAATTTTTACAACTAACTCTGTCAGAAAAAGCCAGTCAAATATATTAATGTTAACACCTTCTTACTCTAGCAGGAAAAACATGGTAAAGTTTTAGTTTGTTTGTTGTTTTTTTTTCCTTATAATTCTCAAGTTTCATCAACTGCAATTCACTCTTCAGACCTTTGTTAAAAATTTTGAGTATTACTAAGCCTGGTGCTGACCAAAGCCAAGTAAGCACCTCACTGGACCTGACATTTTCAAACTCTGGTATTTAAGGACAACTTCTTAGTCAGTAAACCATCTAATACAGTTTTCAAAAACATGAGTAAGTTTACTTCATTAGAAAAAACCCAAACTTTGTACTTGTGCTCCTGACATGGTTGCTGGTGTTGAGAAGGAGGGAATTTTATCTCAGGTATGTCTCTTACTTGAAACATCTGAGAAGTAGCAGGATGTGTTTTGGTAACAAACACTCTGTAGAATTAATGAATTCAGATTAAAACAAATACATTATTACTGACAGTGAAGGTACTAGGCAGTAAGTTAAATTACTAAAAATAACTTCAGCTCTTCTTGATTGAGCCTAAACCAGATTTTCTAGAAATAAATCCTATTCTGATGGAAATATTAACTAGCAACTTCAGAAGTAAGCAGATCCTGTCAAATTATTTACAGAATCTTTTGAACAATTTTTAAAATATGACTACTGAAGAAGTGTAAATTTTATTTAATTATATTCCTGAATAATTAAAAATACAGTGTAGTACAAAAAATGTGCAAAAAACACTATGAACATTTAGGTGTGAACCTTAAGCAGGAGATTTTCTGTAGAATGCCTAAAACCTTGACTAAGATTATTTTTGAAAAGAGAAATAGCCGTCCAAGACAGACCACTTAGTCCATAAAGAATATTGAATTATTTGCACATTCACTTGGACTAAAAGACTTCATTATTTCTTGTGAGTGTAATATTAATTTGTCTACAGTCCTTTGCTGTAATTTGTCTTCACTCACTGAATACATTGACTGGTGGAGTAACTCACTGGAGGGCCAGAGGCAACAATGCCAGGGATATACCCTCAGAAAAGTGGTGGACCCCCAGCCCTGCAGCAGTCAGACAGATCTGACACATGAGAAGGGCTGGGAGAGAGTCCTGTCTCAGTGTCAAGTGCCACCCCCTGCCTGTCTACCCCACTTCCCCCAGTCCTGCTAAGCAACGGTTTTAGAGTGCTGGTAATCGAAGGGGAGGTGAGTGTGGAGGTGAGGATCTGGTTCATTCCTCTGATTATTACCTGTTATTGATAGTACAGGCAGACAGTGATGAAATCACTCAGGGTAGCCTGTGAGCTATTGAAAGACATTTTAGGTGTTTAGGGCAGTTGATTAAGGGAGTGGGAGTGCAAGTAGTATTTTCCTCTCTTCGTTCTGGGGAGGTAAGGGATACAGAGCAGTGTAGGAAAACTCAGACTTTGAATAAATGTCTGAAAGGCTACCACCACAAGAACTTTGGGTTCTTTGATCATGGGGAGGTTTACTCGACGCCTAGCCTGATGTCTTTAAGGGGAAAGTGGATCCTAGACCAGGAGCTGACAGGACTCATTTGAGAGAGCTTTCAACTAGGTATGAAGGAGGAAGGGGAGAAAGTGTCGCTCACTAGGGAGGTGCAAGTAGTTCAGAGATGTCAACTAAATATGATGGGGGAAGAGGGTGGAGGTCAACAAGACAGTGAAGGGCTTTGGGATGTTGTTGTAGGAGATTGCAGGGAAAAACCTCTGGATTGTCCTGTAGGATTTTGTGAGGACTCCCCAGAGGAATCGCCATTGTGAATTCCCTACCTGACATCTTCTTGTGTCCCTTTAGGGATACCTACACCCACTGCTTACCTAAAGTGTCTGTATACTAATGTGCACAGCATGGGAAATAAACAGGAAGAGTTAGAGATCTGCATGCGGTCTCAAGGCCATGATCTTAAAATAATGTAGGAATCAGTTTTGTTAAGAATGTATTCCAATTTGTTGTAGGACACAATAAGAGTCTTACTCAGCCCAAATGTTTGCAATATATATTGTAGTATACATATTGACACAGACTCAGGCTGGTTATCTAACTGGTAAATGTGCGGTGTTCAGTGACTAAATTTTTAGAAGAACTCCTCTGTTTTTCTTCCAGAGTATCTTTGTTAACAATTGTATTCATACTGGTGCAGATGCTAGATCAAAACATGATGCTCACTCTTTTCTCTTAGGTTGTCAGAGAAATATATGCCACAGGAATACATTGTGAGTTGTAGTTACAATTATTTGAATTGTATCAGAACTACTATACCGTCTAAAGCTTTCAGCATGAATGGTTTCCATTATAAACTGTTAACCATTCACATGCTATTCATGAAAACAAATTTGAAACTCACCTTTAAGAAACATGACCTAAATATCACGTATTTTCATATTTGTATATCATTATGAATAATGCCTCACAAGTGACTATTTTTTTTCCTTAATTAACAGCACCTTAAAGTTCAAGATTTTCAATCTAGGCAGAGTTTTATTAACTTTCTTTTTTTAAACAAGGTGCATATAGAGTATAACTTTTTCAATGTCATTTTACATAATTAAATAATTATATTCATTGCAGCGAAGTTACCACTAAATCATAAATTAATGAGTCAGTAAAATAAGAGGAACATAATTAAACCCTAGAACTTCTCCCAGTTTGGAGTGATATTTTGATAAATTAAAATTCTAATTAATTTTTGGATATAGCTGGCATTGGGCTTTTTCGGTACAAAGACTGACTCCTAGTAGGTGATTAACTCAGAATAAGATGATTTAAGTTTTATTACCTGGAGGGTTAGAAGAAGTAGGTTTACTGTCCATACATTTAACTGTTTCTTGATCAGAGCGAAATCTCAACTCTATTGCTTAGTATTTAAACTTTAAATTTGTTATTGTAGATGGAACAAATTACTTTTTTATTTTTATTTTTTTTCTGGCCAGATCCACTGATAAATAAGCATTATTTGTTGGGGTAGCACATAATCAATTTAACAATGTTCTTGAAAATTTATTTTTTATTTCTAGTTATTGTTGCTAATAGATCTGTTGCACAATATCTAGTATTTATGGGGCAAATGATAAGGTTAAGATCTTCTGCCAAAATGTTGTGAGATAATGAAAAATAATGCTAAGAAAATAATGTTTGTAATATAAATACTTAATGCTTGGATTCTTTAGAGATTTTAAACAGCTTTTTTTCTAACTACTCCAAAAATTCAATTATATACTCTTTTTTTTTTAAATAAAGTAAAATAAAAGTGAAAGTGGGAAGAAAGTATTTTAAAATAATATACATATTTTCAACTTTTTTTCAAACAAAAGTATTGTCCATTGACACAGGAGTTGCCCTTGCTGAACCCATGCCAGTTGACTTGTATCATCTCCTTCTCTTCCACATCCCTTATCATAGTTTCCAGGAAGATCTGGTCCATGATGTTCCCAGAACAGAGATGAGGCTGACAGGCTCATAGTTTCCTGAGTCATCTTTTCTCTTAAAAGTGTCATAATCTTTTTTTCCAGTCATTATGAATTTCACTTGACTAATATGTATTTTCGTATTGACTAATGTATTTTCCAATATCATTGAGGGTGGTTTGGTGACTACTTCAGCCAGTTCACTCCAGAATCTAGGATGCATTTCGTCAGGCTTATGAATGTTCAGGTTCCTCATTTATTTGCAAATTTCGTTCTCACCCAAGCAGGAGGGTCATTGCTCCCTCAGTCAGAAGGTGGGACACCTTCTGACGCATCCACTTGAGGTCTATATTAAGAGCTGTTGCCAGTGAAGACTAAGGCAAAAATGCTGTTGTGTACCTCAGCTTTCTCCTTTTCCACTGTAACTAAAATTCCCGTCTTGCTTTCTAGATGGGTTACTTCTTGGACTTCAATTTTTAGTTCTTTTTCTTTCTTCTGTAAGAAGTCTTTCTTATTCTTCTATGCACCTCAATATTGCCAAAACCACCAAATGTTAACATGACTGTATTACACTTTTTTTCTCCTCTTTATTTTTGCTACTTTATATTGGAAATATATGTCTGCATCCTGCTCTTTGAGTACACAATTATATTATGAACATAAACAGAAACATATTAATAAAATTTTCATATTTATATACCTTTATATTATAATCTAAATATAACTCATACAATTTTCTATTGAATTTTATTAAATTCTATGGAAATAAACAGAAATATTATTTAGTCAAATCAAAGTTTAAAGACTTAAGAAAAATAACTAGAAAAATATCTGTGATATTTGAAATAAAAGATAGATGATGTAGAAAAAGGTAATTTCCTTTTGGGTTTTGTGAGTTGTGAATAAGGCTCTAAGTTAAATTAATCCACTGAATCAGAGTAGTATTCAAAAACATTCTAATCTAATTTGATTTTCAGTATTATAAACACCGTGTATTATTTACAGTGGTGAAAACGACTATTTCTCAATGAAATTCATAAGTACTACACATTGAGAATGAAATTCCATGAGATTTTGAATGAGCTTTAATGATTATGATTAACATATCTTTTGCTGAAAATGAATAGCATGAACAACTTATCTATTGAGTAACAGTTTAACAAAAGGTCAGGTAGAATTATTTTATCTAGAGCTGTGTGACATAAACAAGCTTCAGTTTCTAAGTGTGTAGATCCTTAGAAAGAGTAAAAGTCAGAGATTTGCTTTTCTATGCATTGAAATTCAGTTCAAATATTTTAGCAAATTGATATGATTGGTTTTGTTGTTGTTTTTCTTTACTGTAGCTAAGTTGTGAATACAGTATAAATGTATTTTGATTGTTAGAGTATATGGTTTGCCTAGTAATTGCAGCGTATATATCATTGAAATGCATGTTACACTATGAAATCTTCACTGGAAATAAACTGCTTGTAAATATTTCCGTATAGCAAATAATAATAAAATGTCAGGTCATTCTGCTGTGACTCTTCTTGCCTTGAATAGCTGTGGATAGCATTTAAACACATTTGAATGTGAAACAATTGACACTATTAAGATATAAGGAAACTGACACTTCAAGATTATTGTATGCTAAGTCCTTGCATTGTGCTAGAAGTTAGAGCTTAAAGAACAAGCAGTGAAATCTGAAGTTAAATTGTCAAAGAAGGTTTCAAGAATGTCTGTTAAGGAAAGCAATTTTTTAAAAAAGCTGTTGAAATGTTTTTAAAAAATATGAAATGGTGTCCTTTATTTTTCCCATAACTACCAGTGATAATTATAAAAAAAAAATCAATTAACATGATACCTATAAAAACATAATATTTAGTCTAAATGGCTATATTATTCAAGCCAAATATCTTAGGTGGATGTTACAAAGACATAGTACATCAGTAAAGAAGTATAGTATGTCAGTAAAACCAGTCAAAATTGCCACAGCCCCTTTCTGGACAGACTATCTTTCAGAGCATGGTCTTGACTTTTTACATTATCAGTGTGGCACACAACCATAAAATCACAGAATCATCTAAGTTGAAAAGTGTTTCTTCAGGTAATATAGTTCAATCCCTCTCCTCAAGTAAGACCAGCTAGAACAATTTATATGGGACCTTTTTTCAGAACGCTTTTCCAGAATTTGATTAATAAAAAGTGGTAGATGGTGGTGGTATGGAATAGACGTTGAACCTTCCCACAAATACTCCATTAAATTTTGTTGCTATGCAACAGATGGATGTAGAGGGGCAGACTGACAAAATGGCATCAGTATAGAAATGCATATGAATCAAAGGTGTGTAATTGAAATCCTCCATGTAAAAGAATTGCACTCATTGACTTTCATCTATGCTTGATGAACAGTTATGGAGACTAAACAGTGGATGTGAGCACAGTGAGGAGATAAGTGGAGAATTACAGCAGTGGTGACAGTGGGTCACCTCCATTGGTGCAGATTTTCACGAGCACAGCATGCAGGCTCTTATTCATCACTGATGAAAATGCATAGCTGATGGTGGTGACTGTGGAAGATACTTCTTATTTTTAATTTATATTGCTATACATATATATATATATGTGACCAAAGGCCAAAATATCCAAGACTACTGAAACTATAACCAAATAACACACTATTAATTAACTAGTTCCCTGTAAGTCTGAAAGCTGTGGGCAGGATCCGTAGTTGTGAATCTGATAGTGGTTTAAATTAAAATCCCAGAAAATCAATGAAAAATTTTAGTCTTTCAAAAATGGTACAGAAAATGCAGATTATAACTCTATCTGGATCAAGAGGTTTTGATTGAATACAAGAGTATCTGGCCTGCTGGTAGACAGCTGAACTGCACAATGAAATTATGAGATAAAGAGGACATGATAAAGAGATAAAAGCAAAAGTCTAAAATTGCAGCAAGGAACTATTTAGTTCAACATAAATCAAAATATCTTCAGAGTAATTAAGGGAAACAGATTGCTCACAGAATAGTGGTTTCACTATCCCTGACTATTTTCAGAGATGACTAGCCAAGGTCCTTAAAGACCAGATCAGACCTTGATGCTACTTGTGTTTTAAACCTAACATTGAATTAGGTAGCATCCAGAAAGAACTTCTAAACTATATATATATTTTTATATTTCTATGAAAGTAAATCACGAAGTGCACAAAAGAGGCGAGAATCCATGAGTATGATTGACATAGCTAGATGAGAGACAGAAAACGGACTACTCTGTTTATGCATTTTTGACAGCATACTTGCTTTGGAGTCTTAACAAGACTGAATAAAAGGTAACAACATAACTGAGTAGGAGATACTTTTAAAGAAAAGAAGTTGCTGTTGAATGACTAGTGCAGATGGTGTCTTTATTTTGCAGAACAGCCTACAGACAGATATACTATTTTTTGGATACGAAAAAAATCCAAAGTTATTGCACTGGTGATACAGAGATTCAAGCATTCCCACCGCCAAGAGCATTCAATACAGAAATTATAGAACAGCAAATGGGAAAATTGTAAGAGGAGAAAACAGTTCTCTCCACTCCTGTGAGAATGTTGTGAAACTTGTTACAAATGTCCTAGTTGTCTTACAGAACTCAAAGAAGATAATACTATTGTCTAAATGCTAAAAGCATGTTGAAGTGTTTGTCACTGTAAGAATCATCATTATATGGACAGACCAGGAATGGACTTAATATTACCTACGTCAGACGTATCCAACCCTTTGCCCAAAAGACACATGCAATCAGGGACAACTAGGAATGCGGTGCACCCCCTGTTACCACACAATCATGGCAGCAGCTCTTCCCTACTGAATGGTTCCGCTCTATGTGCTCCCATCACTCAGTAACAACCAAAACATCAGAGTGTTATTAGCACAGTCTCAGCTGAAATCAGGATAATGGAAGGGCACAGTGCCTATCAAGGAATGTTTTGTAAGATCAAAATAGTGGAATAAAAAAGTCCGTTTTCTTTTCAAAAAGTTGCAAATGGACTCTTATAAAAGCTAGTTATGTGGTAGCAAATCTGATTGAAAAAAAAAATCAAAATAATTTACCGATGGTGAATGTATTAAGCAATGTATGGAAAGCATGGCAGAAATAATAGATAAAATATAGATTTTTCTGAAGCCAATTTGTCTCATCAGACTATAATCAGACAAATTGAAGAATAGGAAAATCTATCAAGAAATTTAGAGAGTAAAGTTTCTAATTTCAAATGTTATGCTTTGAAAATAGGTAGATGCTAAAGATACAGCTTTGTATCTGATGCTTTGTACTGATGCTAAAGATACAGCTCAACTTGTCATTTTTATTAGAAGTATGGATAATGAATACAGTATCACAGGTGCCATTAAAAGACACAGCTAAATCTCATGAATTGTATGAAGTGGACAAAAAATATATATATATATAAATCACAAAATCACATCAAAATATTTTTTTTTAGCCTTTGTCAAGATATTAGGCATAACTTCTGACAGTGCCCTGGCAATAGCTGGAAAAAAAGAGAAAATAATCCATTAATATAAGATTCTGCCAACGATTGCTTCTCATATTTAATGAAATATCGTGACATCATACATCAAGAAAATATAGGTATGAAAGTTTTAAAAATGAATATCATGCAAATTGTTATTAAAGCTGTGATTCAAGTCCAACAGATTTAATCACTGCCAATTCCAGGAATTCCTTAAGAGTGTTAATGTTGACTAGGGGAACATTTACTTTTCTGAAACAAGATGGCTGTTAGGGCAGAATATGAAAAATATTTTATGATTTGTAAGGTGAAATCAAGTCATTTATGGAATCAAAAGGAAAATTTGTACCTGAAATTGAAGATAGAAAATGTCTTGGAATTTTAGTATTTGTGGTGAATTTGACCACTCATTTAAATTTGTTGCACGTGTCTTCAAGGTGAAGATCAACCTCTATTGTTTCAAACAATAACAGCATTCAGAATGAAACTTAAATTATGGAAAGCACAAGTTATGGCAAATCATTTTGTGCAGTTCAATATGTTGGCTAAATACAGTCCTGTGAACAGCAAAAAATGAGATAGACTTGCTTTATATTTTGGTAAAGAATGTCAAGAATTCTTTTTTTGGTATATTTACAGCTTTAGTTTCAGTGAATATAAATACATTAACTGCAAATTTTCGGAAAGAATGTATAGAATTGCAATCAGATATTCAACTTAAAGAATAATTTGATCACACCTTTTATTAGTTTTATAAGACCTATCTCACCAGATGGAAAAAATCCCTCATTTCACAATCATGCATTACTCATGTAATTGCTTTTTGAAAGTACATATATTTATGAGTAATTGTTGTCAAGGCTGAAATATAGAAAGATCAGAATTTCACCCAAAATCTGACAAATACCTTGAAAACTCACTAAGATTTACAACCACTTCTATCAATCAAACAAACACAACTGATGCATCAATTTCACAAAA
>VXAB01005797.1:0-45468 GCA_013399175.1 Odontophorus gujanensis | reverse complement strand
TCCCTGTGCACTTGCTTCCTCACATATCTGTTAGCCCAAAATCACTGCCTGTCTGATCACAGAGATCTGTTCAGGGAACTAAAACTAGTAGAAGAAATATACTGAATGGAATACCAAAAACAGTAAATAGCATAAAAATCTTCTTACAGTTTTGGCATCACAGTGAAGTCTAAACATCAGCTCTACATTTTGGTGAATGACCAACTGCTTATTTGGAAACAACTGGTTACAGCAGATAAACGTGCTACTTACAGAAAGAGGGTCATTTATTCTTATCTGAGATTCTACTGAGAATATTCAAGTATTGATAGATAAAGCTTCCCAGAAGACACCCTTTACTAATTTTGGCCTGTTACTAGTGATTCCTTATTAATGGTGGAACTCAAAGGAAGAGCGATGTTTAACCCGCTACTTTTCATGGATTTTTACACTGCTTTACATTATATCTGTAAGAGACTTATCAAAAGCCTTATTCACCAGTATTAAATCACATGTTGTTGATATTATGAACGAGATGCCTCAAAAAAAACAAAAAATGTAAGACAAACGCAGGATGTGGAACTGTGGATCAGCTGATAATTATGTATGAGAGGTACTTTCCCCCACATATACTAGAAACTACTATTCCCAAAAAAGAATCAGAAGATAGAATTTGGAATGAAAAAAATGCAGATTGTCATAGAGATTGTATACTTAGCAAATAAATTCTGTTTATTTTATGCCCCTTTCTGTACTGGAAAGGTACGCAATGGCAACATACCTTCATAGTTGGGTCCTTCTCTACAAGTGGGCGACAATATACAGGCACAGGAACATTTTTCATGCGAGTATCTTCCTGACCACCATTGGGGCTCAGCTGTGGAGAACAGAAAACAAAAAAGACAGTACTAGGGCATAAACACCAGGCCATGACAACAGAGCTCTAACCAACATGGTAGAGGCAAGCCTTTTAGCCTCAGGGCTGGTTGCCAACAACAGCTGCTGCTTCAAGGACAGCAAATGAGGCTGATGACCTTTTTCTTTGTTTGTTTTACTGATGAGGAGAATGAGGAACAAACAGCACTGCATTTGGCTTTTAAACTAAGCAACTAGTAGAGTTCTCGTAAATAAAACAGCTGATATTGAAACTCAATTATAATAATGAAGGAAATGAAAACAAGGATTGGACTTTGGACAAAGAGTGGATGCTGTAGTTCTAGGCTAGGATCTTTCAGTACCTTCAAAAAGAAAAATACTCTTCTGTTGACTTTGGTGGAGACGCAGAAAAAATCCATTTATTCTGTGCTTTCAATTATCACGCAGAAAATTACCATGCACATGATACCACAACTGGAATATTTAAAAATTATGGCTAAGGTTACCAGTGGGAGAGCCAGGTCTCCACATTTTCACTAAGAGGGATGAAGTCTACTTCTCCTCTGCTTCTCTGGGGATGGCACCTACCTGCTTGTACTTGGCAGGGAGACTCCAGCCACAAGCCTGCAACCTCCCGTCATCGTTCCGCACGTGCTCCCGGACCTGGCGGTACTGCTCCCGCTTCTGCTCACGGCGTGCTGAGGATGTGCAGTCACTGAGGAGAGAAGCAACAGCATTACTTCTCAGTCTGGGGTTAAAAACACAGGCAGAAGGTTAATGGATTGTTGTCCCTTAACAGGGAGAGGAAATTCAGGCAAAGAGTCTAAGAGTACAAGGCAGCATTAGTCCATCTTTGCACAAGGAGAAAAGGAGATACGGGAAATGAGAGAAAAACGGTTCTGAAGCAGACAGACCTAGGCAACCCTAATCTCCAATTTCTTGTTACCTGAATGATGCAACAGGCCAAACCATTATCACCGCCACTTCAGTCTTCCATGAGCCCTTCAGACACAGCATCAATCTTTCATATGACTAGCTATGAGGTTCTGTCCATTTTTGCTTAGCTGTTACAGTTTCCTGACCTAATAGCTGGATGAGGAATGCATTTTTATTTCTTCCCTCCTTCATTATGTTCAACTATTTTTCTGTCCGTTTTAAACTTCGCTGACAGGGAAAATATGCACTAATTGCTGTTGAAACTGCTGGTTTCAACACAATGAATTCAGTTTTGGCAAAGGTAAGATGAAATATCGGTCTGCTCTAAGGAGGTGTTTTAATATAAACATGGGTTGTTTGAGTATCAATTTCAACTCTCAATAGGTTTACAAAGAATCATTCCAAAGTAAGAACAATAGCAGCAAAAAAACCCAGGCCAAACATCTCCACACAGGGAATGATGCATATTCTTAAAATAAATAAAATCAAACTTATTTACTTCAAAAATTATACTGGAACTATACTTAAATCATTACACTTAAAATGAAATTTTAAGCTTTAAAAATGTACTCAAAACAAACCCCTAAGACAAAATGCTTCCCAGCACGTGCTTCTTCCCTTGGAGAGAGGAGAAAACAGCTTCTAGCAGCTATTAGCCACACTATTTCATGTAGTATTTAAATGCCCTCAGACACCACACAACAGCTACAATATGGCAACTAGATAAGAACAGAAGAAAAGCAGTGGGCATAAAATACAAATTCACTCTTCCAAATATCTTTTTTCTACAGAAAATCTGCATACTCCTGATTTACTGGCTTTCCAGTAAAACTTCCTATTGTAGATGTTGTTGTAACTTATATCACATTCTTCAAAGCCCTTCCAGAAAAACACAGCACATATAGAACTTTACAACTTTGTATTTGTAGAACATAACCATTCTGAAATCATGTAAAGAACTGAAGATATTTTTCCCCTTGTGTCAGAGAAATAAAGGACAGAGAGAAAGTTCTGCAGTAGCAGTATTTAGAGGCTCTTTTACAGGAAAAATTAAAACCAAATATTGAAACGGAAATGCACTGTTGAGAGAATTGCTGTCTTCACTTGAAGTGTTGGATGCTACGGCTGGGCAACACTGCTCCCAACTCATTGTCCCAGTCCTGCCACACACTACCACAAAAGCCCTACTTCATTCTCTCACATAATCTGCAAATACAAGGGCTGAGGCCTGGGGCTCAAGAAGTGGTTCCTGCTGATATGAATCATCGCAGCCTAGAAAGCCACAGCATTTGTACTTCTGGAGAACAAAGTTAATGCCAGTTTGCTGAGCCTATCCATGCAGTAATCAATGAGTTTACAACACACATTTTTTTTTTTCCAGTGGGAACAGCTTATTTTAAGAAAAAGTGCTAGCTGGGAGTGCTGGGGGACCTGGCTTGGGACACAGTACTTGACTCACTCTTCAGGGAAGAACTCCAGGGTGCGGCTGCCAGAGGAGATCTGGCACATGGTGTGACTGCGTCGCTGGCTGAACCCTGCTGTGGTTGGAGACTTGTAGTGGATGTTCACAGATGGATAGGTCCTCTTAGCTGGTGGGGGACTTGAGGAGGAACTGAACAGACGGCTAAAGCTAGGGACAAGAAAAGGCCAAGAAATATGAGAAAAGGAGCCTGGGGACAAGACATACTATAGACACACAACAGGGGTGCCAACAGGTGCCTTAAGTCATTCATGAAAACTGCCTTTCTTCTGTTTGATCAACATAATGTGTTTTTAGTTTTCAAAAACATGTACCTTCTGAAAAACCTCCTTTATTAAAACTCATTATGAGGGTACATATGTTTCCATTCCAGGGCAAGCAGAACCCCTGTCAGCCTGTAAAGCAAACTAAGAGGGATGCTCAGATTTGATTTTAATTTCATTAAGGACAAAGAAAGCAAAACTGTTCACCTCATAATAGTTTCAATTGTCTTCTCATTAATGTGAGAGGAAGAGTCTGTTAAGCTGCTTATAAAGTAGAACTGGCAACATTTCCCCTTTTCTTCATCTAACACAGACCACCGAAGAACTTACAACTGCCAAATGGTAGACTTCTTCTTCTCTTGGACGGAAGGGTGCTCACGGGAAGCTCTAAGGACAAATACAAAACAATCAATTTAATTTTAACACTTTTTACCAAATTTTCTGCCAACCAGCAGGTCATATGCGTCAAGGAAGCCATGTCACAACTCAGAATTCAATATTTCAAAATACACAGCAAATGACATGCAGTCATTTTAATGAAAGCATGCTAAATTGCTTTATATTTCAGTGTAAACAGGAAGTGCCCTGTTAAGTGCTTTATCAACCCCCTTCTACAGTATCACCACCACAGTATCAGTTTGATAATAATAAGCCCTAATACTAACACAAGCCCCAGCATTACAGTCATTTTAAGCAACGGTCAAAGGAACTCTATTAATAACTAGAAGCAAACCTTTTTCCTATAGCATCACTGAGCTTAATTAGCACACAAGAAACTAGCAAGAGAAATAACTGTCCAGCACCTCCAAATAATGGTAACTCTTGATTTGCAGCCCAGGTTCAGGAATATGACAGAAAGGATTAGGTACGAAAAGAATCTAGTTTGGAAAACATTCAGCACATTTCCCCTTTCTTGTTCTTACAATTAAGGCTAAAAGGAAAAGGTCCAGCATGACCAGGCTCTGTCCCTAATGGGTGTTGCACCAATATCCATCCTCACCTGATCATCTCAGTCCACCTGACAGCCTCCTGGAGCTCCATCAACCTCTCTTTGTATTGATTACGCTCCATCAGAACCCGGGCCATTTCTACACGGGTGAAGCGCCGGCGCTGAGCAATGGGAATGTTGTCCTGCAGAGGGGAGGAGCACTGCTTCAGCCAACAAAAGATGGAAGGGGATTGATGTTAGTATAGGGTAAGTCAGGAGACAGAAAGACATACTGGTTAGTGCTCTTCCTTCTCTGCTTGACTACACCTCCCCCCCACCTATCCATGTGAGGCATTCCAGACAAATGATCTCCAAACTATGGCTCATGGACATCTGGGTGTTCTGAAAACCCAGGGAAAGTAGAACTAGAACCACCACCGAATTGAAGAATCTACCAGGGAATACAGCCACTAAGGTGCTTTGGTAATCTGCAAAAGGTTTTGAGAACTGACAGTGGTCCATCGCTCCATAAAGTTTGGAAAACAAAGTTTTAGTGAAAAACATTCAGCAGCAAATTCAGTGACAAGCAGCAGAGAACAGAAGATAATGTTATCTCTTATCTCCCCACTCTAGAGTGCTAGGAGGATGGTTTTCTGTTAGCATGCACTGGTAAAGGCACAGGGCACACAGAACTAAAGAACGGCCTTCTCTTGGTGATAAAATTTGGCTTTTCAATGAAGGCAAACATGGCTTCATAATTTCACAAGCAGAACCTGAAAATTTTCCTATCTACCTACATTCTCAACAGAGTAATTTCACCTCAATTAAGTCAGGAGAATTAGTCTAGAATTGAACTCAGTTCTATACTTTTTACAAAGGAAGAATACAATAATATTAAAAAGAAATGTATCTAATCTATCTTCAAAGCCAGGTTGGTCAGGGCCCTGGGCAACCCAACAAGTGGTTGGCAAGCTCAAGGAGGTTGGAACTAGATGATCTTTAACATCCCTTCCAACCAAACCCATTACACCATTCTGTGATTCTGATTTCCTACCCTGGCAGGAGACATTTACAGATGATAACACTCTTACTCTCTGGTTTATTTTTGACTACTGTGCACTTTGCTGTAAAGCCTCAAACTCAGCCAAAACTGGAAGACAGTACCTGAGACTTCTCTGCCTGTACTCTGTAATAGGCAGTACTGGTTTACATAAAAGTAAACAGGAAAAAAACAACACTGCAAGATTGGCGCTGACAGAACTATGAAAAGAAGGCAATTACTGCTAAAAAGCTGTCTGTAAAACCTGTTCCACTGCACAAAGTCCTCACTGTTTACAGTTTCACTGTCAACATGAGACTAGCACTTCTGGTGAAGCCTGAGTATCACTAGACCCTGTGTGAGGTACACCACACACTAGGCTACCTGTCATTCAAAACTGAGGAAAACCAGTTAAAATGGAAAGATGGTGAGCTGAACACCGCACAAACACTGGTGTTTTGAAACCATGTTGCGCACTGCATTGTCACTCTGTCAGCTGCTGATCTTTGCTAAACCAAAGTTTGCAAGTTACATGCAAAGACAGTGGCAAAGGAACGACTTGCAGTTCAGCAGTTTTGTTGTCATCATTAACAAAGAAATGTTCAAGAAACATTTAGCTGTTGTACTAAGGGACATGGTTTAGTGGAGTAACACTGGTGGTACATGGTTGGTTGGACTGGATGATCTTGGAAGTCTTTCCCAACCTTGGTGATTCTATGACATACAGATCAGTCTGCATCTCAAGAATCTTATATCAAGTATTACAGAATAAGTATATAAACCCCTTTTCCCCACAGGCATTTTAGTAATGTAATATACCAATTCTGTACAGAGATAGCTGCTTACATCCTCCACCTCTTCTTTGGGTTCTCGTCGGGCAACAATTGCTTCAGATTTCACTCTAGGAAACAGNGTAAAGCCTCAAACTCAGCCAAAACTGGAAGACAGTACCTGAGACTTCTCTGCCTGTACTCTGTAATAGGCAGTACTGGTTTACATAAAAGTAAACAGGAAAAAAACAACACTGCAAGATTGGCGCTGACAGAACTATGAAAAGAAGGCAATTACTGCTAAAAAGCTGTCTGTAAAACCTGTTCCACTGCACAAAGTCCTCACTGTTTACAGTTTCACTGTCAACATGAGACTAGCACTTCTGGTGAAGCCTGAGTATCACTAGACCCTGTGTGAGGTACACCACACACTAGGCTACCTGTCATTCAAAACTGAGGAAAACCAGTTAAAATGGAAAGATGGTGAGCTGAACACCGCACAAACACTGGTGTTTTGAAACCATGTTGCGCACTGCATTGTCACTCTGTCAGCTGCTGATCTTTGCTAAACCAAAGTTTGCAAGTTACATGCAAAGACAGTGGCAAAGGAACGACTTGCAGTTCAGCAGTTTTGTTGTCATCATTAACAAAGAAATGTTCAAGAAACATTTAGCTGTTGTACTAAGGGACATGGTTTAGTGGAGTAACACTGGTGGTACATGGTTGGTTGGACTGGATGATCTTGGAAGTCTTTCCCAACCTTGGTGATTCTATGACATACAGATCAGTCTGCATCTCAAGAATCTTATATCAAGTATTACAGAATAAGTATATAAACCCCTTTTCCCCACAGGCATTTTAGTAATGTAATATACCAATTCTGTACAGAGATAGCTGCTTACATCCTCCACCTCTTCTTTGGGTTCTCGTCGGGCAACAATTGCTTCAGATTTCACTCTAGGAAACAGGAAGAAATGCATCAAACCAGCACGTGATACTGTGACTGCAACTGGTGGGCTGTATGAGAGGGCTCTGGGGGAGATCTGGTTGCATCATAAAGAAACCATTTTCCAACTGTGAGTGACACAAACAAATTATAAGGTACTTCTGTGATATTCTTCCTCAGTCTTGCAGCATGTTGCTGGAATCAGCTCCACTGACAATCACCCCCTCTCTATGGAACACGTATTTAAGCACCAGGCCCCAAAATACTGACCACTGGGACACACCTTTTCGGAGCCATAATTTATATTCAAATGTTTGTTGAGATCTTAACCACATAGAAATTGAGCCATTATCAGCAACTAATGCTGGCTGAAGTTATTCTGGTCTGCTCTTCTCAATGTGGTAAAAAAGCCTCTAATATGAAGGACAGTTTGCCATCACGGCAAAGAAATGAACCCCAAATACACATAAATACAAATTTACAGTATTTATCTGAATGCTTTTAATTTCTTTAGCCTCATACTGAGGGCCAGTCCCATTTGAATTTATTTCCTAGTAAAGCACACTGGACAGTTAGAAGTCCATGTCCACGCTGCATAGCATATTTTATGTATTACATTACACATTAGGAGACTCAAAAAGGCAGTTTCAAAAAATTAGATCTACTTCCACTGCTGGTGAAGAAGCTAAAGAGACCAGACTGTGTTATTTTAGAAACTCTGTGCTCGAGAATATCAAAAAAAAGAGGCAACCTTCCAGATTCGAGATGCAAAATAAACACTGTCTTCTGAATCTCACCATCACAACTGCATTTTAACTAGCTGTATCAGCTGCACTACATAGCTTGGAGGCCAATGGGGCCTGCACACCTTTATGGAAGTGAAAAATTTGCAGGCTTGTAGGCATTCAGGTTTAGGTTTCTCTAGTAATAAGAAATGGAATCTGTCCAAATGCCATCTGCACAAAGCTCTAGAATCTTTTGCTCCCTCTTCTTAGACTTAATGAGAACAGTGAGACAATTAACAATACTGACACTTAAACACTGTTTCTGATAATCTGCTCTTGTTCTTTCATTAAATGAATGGGCATTCATGCCTTTCAGCATGATCTTGGCTACCAACAGGATCTAGCTCCTGACAGTTTTCTTCAAAACTACTGTTTCAGAAATTCCTGTTGTTTGTTTGTTTTTAATTGCAATTTGAAATGCTGAAAGCTTCACTCTGGTGAGCCTAGATTTGCAATCACTGTGATGGAATCCTAAAACTGGGGAGGAAAATTCTGTAGGTTTTCTAGGTTCAATAATTCATTTCAAAACAAGAAAAACAATCTAAAAACACAAGAAATACTTGTTATGGTTTTGTGGTTTTGATGGCGGTATTCCACATCAGAACATCATGTTGGGAGTTAAAAGAGTTAATGCTCTGGTGGGGAGCGGAAGAGGGGTGGAGCTCTGGACCAGACACCAGCCGCTCTCTGGTGTGGTTTCTCTTGGCCTGTCACGGAGATAAAGCATATGTACTTCCTCTGCAGTTTTACTAATGTAAGATCTCTGATTTTGGATACTTCTTGTCTCTCCCAGTTTGTTCGATTTTGTTAAATTCAGTAAAATTACCGTTCCTCCTCAAATTGTTGCTGTTTTGTTTTTTTTTAAGACCCATCTGTTACTTGCACACCCTTCCCTTTCTCCTTCCTGCCCCCCCCTCCCCACCCCTCCCAGTGCACTGCTCTGTTCAGGCGGCTAACACCGTGACAAAATTTCAGCCACACACTATCAGCTATGAAACGTTCTGTAAGCTGCCTCTGAATTCTCACACTAATGTCCACAAATGAAATGTGGGAAAAGCTGACTGGCACAAATTTCTCTGTCAGATCCTGTCACAGAGGCTGTGAATTCAATACTCAGGTTCTCCCAGCTCCCTGCTTGGGAATCACTTGCCTTTTCAGCTCTTCCTCCAGCTCCTTGACTCTGGTTTCCATTTTGGCTTTGGCTTGCTTCGTTGCCTCAAGCTCTCCCTTCAGCACTTCTTGCTCTCCAGACAACTGGTCCACCTTGGCAATCAAATCATTCTTCACAACGTTCAAAGCATTTCTTAAAGATGTGAAAGGGACAATAAGCAAAAATGCCCAAAACCAGAAGCTGTCTGTAAGAGAGACCCGAAACTAAACTAACAGGCACTACATGGAAACTTGAAACGAGCATACTGAAATAAGTCAGGCTATAGACATGAAAAAGCACATCTTGACAACAAAGAGGTGCAGAAGAACATAACTGATCAGGATGAGGTCTGTCCAGGTCTGCATTCTGACTGACAGACAAAAATAAGGTGCTTCATAAAAGATGCAGAAAGCGCACACAGGGCAACTTAACAGCTGCAAGAGATTAAAATCTATTCTAAGAGGATTAAGATCTGAATCATATCTTTCAGAACCTATATTATTTGCAGTTGTTGACTGCTGGAGATGATGATGACATACTTAAGTCATCAGTTCTGAAGTATCATCTTAAAATCTTTAAAATAAGCAGCTTCCCATTCCAGTAAGTTCTTCAGCTACCACTCTTAGGATTAGTTTTCCTTCCTCTTCACAGCTGCTTAGATTCTAGCTTGCCAGCCTTTCCCAAAGGACTTGCAAATTACATTGCCTTGCTCTTCTTTATCAGCTATCAAATCTTCGAAAATTCTTCTCAATAGAAATACAAGTTTATTTCCAAATAGCAAACCTTGCAAGTAAAAACTTCAAAATGCAGTGTCCTCACAGACACAGGCCCATCTAGACTCCTGCTGAAATTAATGAAAGAAAAGCTTGCCACTGATTTCAGGCAGGATCAGACCCTACAGCACATGCCCCATTAGAAAAATTGCTCAGGAAAGGATTTCCTCTTCCACAATTTCAAAGCATGACATGTATCCAAGAGACCCTGCCAGATACACCAGCAAGCAATACTGAGGCTGGAGTTGTAGTCACGACCTTCTTTATGACAATATCTCGCTTATAACCAGGCAGGCAGTTCAGAGCACAGAACTGTTTCTTACTTGGTCTCCAGTAGCTGTGAGTTCTCCAGCAGCAGATTGCCTACTTCTTTACCCATTCCTGAAAACAAAACAACAACAACAAAAAAAAGGTCAAGCGGTTTTCATCTGCTCTCCTTGGAATATGGAGCTTGGGTTGCACTGACTCATGCTTGAGGAAAATAAATCAGTTTTGTTAGGCTTCCCTACAGCCAGATTAATCTACTTGAAAGGCTTCCTGTTACCAGCCTTTCACCGTGGCAATACTAAAAGGACTTCAAGTTGTCCGGTGCTCTACTATTGATCCTGAACAGTTCTTTCACAGGGATTTACAGTTAGAACTCTCAGGACCATGACTTAAGGACCACTCCCAAAAAAGCACCTAGATCAGACATACTGCACTTTGGACAAGAATGCATGGGGGCAGCAGCACAAGGGTCAGGTTGCATGCACTTTGAAAGATTTGGAGTTAAGTGTAAAGACTGAATTTAGTAAAAACAATCTGAAAGGAATTTAGGGACCAAACCCACAACCGGACTGCTTCCTGCTGCCAGGGTCTTACTGGATCCCAGGATGTACTTCTATTTTACAACGAGATACAAAGGCTACCTGAGAATTTAAGACAAAGAGACCTCTTTCTTTAAGGGACAGTGCTGAGTGTTGCAGCTTGCTACTCAACACAAGCCCAGGGCATGAAAAGGCATCACAACCATCAGTGTTTGTCCTCATCCTGTCCTCTGAACTACCTATCCCTTTACAGAAAAAACATCAACATTTTTATAATTGTTATTTGCTGACTGATATTCACAATAAAATAAAACAAAACAAACTTTAAGTTAATGGAAGTTAAGAGAAACATGGTAGCATACAAGTGAGAACACATCACAGCACTCCAACATAACAAATACTCTTCCCACAGTTAGATGGCATGAAGTTCTGATGGCAAAAGCAAATTCCCAGCAGGAAGGAATAACAAGCAGCATTTTCAAGTTTTTTAATCAGTAGACAGATAATTAATCACTTTGATGTTTCAGGCAATGTATCCTTGGTGTGTCAAGGAATACTGCGAACAAAAACATGAAAACTGAAGTGTACTTTTGGCTTGGTTAAGTGAACGAGCTATAGCCCTTTCTTCTGTTCCAAAAACATAGACATCGCAATTCAGACATTTGTTTATTAAATACTTCTCTTGTACCTTTTGAATAATTCTACAAGTGATTAAACAAGTATTTAACCAGTAAGACATTAAAATGGCACGAGGACGCTGAGGGGCATCATCATCCTCATGCTTGCTTTTTTTTTTGTTATTGGTGGGGTGGTCACTAACAGTTTTCCTTCTCGTCCATGGGTTAGATATCACTCTTGAGTCTGTCTCTGGGAGAGAAAGGAACTCTGGTGAAGAGGGTCAGCTATTATCCCAGAACTACCTAATTAGTGTGTGACTCAGCCCCAGTCTGATGCTTTAGCAAGTGGGAGGTCTTGAAGGACTGGTCTTGCGATGAAGAAATGGATAAAGCCATCCCATAGTGTAAGATACTAGGAGATAATCTCATACAAGCTGTAATGACAAAGCCCTAATTCATGGAGAAAGCAAAACGGCACTGTAGAGTGATTAAAAGGAGAACTGTTTACTCCATGTGGTGCAGAACAAAGGAGAGAGCCATTAATCACTGCACACCTCCCACAGTCAGGTAAAAAGCGTGAAACATCAAAGTGGATAATCAACTACACCAAGGAAATTAAGAGAATCCCTAAATCATAACTATGGACCAGCTGCATCCTGTTTCTTGGAGAGGGGATACCACCATCATACATAAAAAAATAAAAAATAATTAAAAAAAAAAACAACAAAAAACCACAAACCAAGGTAATGCAAGACATATTGGGGGATCTTGAGTGAATGGAAAGAAAATAAAAGGAAAAAAAATGCATGGTTAAAAAAGAAGAGGGAAAAAAAAAAGAAAAAAAGAAAAAAGGCCTTAGCCTTACCAAAGAAATCATCCCGTACTATGAGAGCCATCCCATACGAGAAAGGGAACAGAAAGATAGGGGGACAAAGGGGAAAAAAGGAAGAGAAAAAAGCAGCCATTAAGTACCAATCTGTAAATAGCAAACAGAGCAGCTCATCAGCTTGTGCAAACATGTGTGGTGCCAGTATACATGATACTCAGCATAAACTAGTATTCACCTTGTTCAGTTGCATCCTGACCTAATGAGGCCTGAGAGTTCAGGACAAGCTCAAGATGAGCTTATCTTTTCCTTCCATCTTCATCTCTTAACCTGAACTAAACATCTTTGGGCTTCCCAACCCCACCATAAAGGCGATTCAACAGACATAATTAATAGAGTGAAGGAAGGGTAGGGGTGGAAGAAAAAACAAAAGGGGAGGGATATCAGAACTGTTATCTAGCCTTTTTGCACAGGCCTAAATCCACTTTGTTACTGAGATAAATTCCAGTGCAACTTCAGTGAGAGAATGTCTGAGAAAAGACTATGAAAAAGTGGCTTACAGTAACAGAGTACAAACAATTCTGAACTAAAACAAAGGATGACACCATTACTTCCTGCTTTTTCTAACCTTCGAGACCCAACATTACGAGGTGTTGGGCAAAGGAATGTGATAGAGCTCATCACTGTACAGTATTGTGCTACAGATTTTGTACCATAATCTGTCTAAGTCACCTGTCCTTATTACAGGTGAAACTTAATCCAGTTGGCACAGAAATCAAGAGAGATTTCCTTGATTTCATCTGAATTTTAATCAGTGTCCAACTGCATTTTATATAAAGGTGAAAATTCTGCAATTTAGGGCCTGCTGACCTTCGCATGGCAAGACCATGGCATGAAAGGCCACAGAGGTAGCACTTCAAATTCCTACCAAAAAGACAAAACTTAAAAAAAACCCAAAAAACAACAACAACAAACCTGTGGCTCTGCCACTCTCCTCTCTAGAATAAAGTCTTTAAAATCTTTACTTTTATTGTAGCTGTGGCAGAAGGGGGTGTGTATGCACTGAGTTTCTTAAAAAAAGGTATTCTGTACTCTGGAGCAAAGGAAAGGTGCAGTGTCATTTTCTCAAGACCTTGAGAGACAAGCCAGTGTAATATACAGGAGCAAACTTGCAGAAAGCTACACAAAAAGCAGATCAAATCACAGCAAACATGTGAACAAAAAGCAGGGATGTCCTACTGCTCAGGGACCCGCCAGTGCAAGGAACCAAGCAAGACAAAGGAGGGAGAAAGTCAGCAAAGCCAGTCGTGATTGGACAAGAGCAGGGGAGTATCACACGTGTATACCATGTCATTCAGTCTCAACGAGGTAAAAACAAAGTAAACTGAGCAGAGGAGAGATACACACCTGAGAACTCCCCTATGGGCCATGTCCAGCGAAGCACAGAGAAACAAGGGGAAAAAGGAAGCGTAAAAAGGATCAATCAGTGACTGAAACCAAAAAAATTAAAATTTTGTTTAAAAAAAATTAACAATGATTCAACCATTTCAATGTCAAAAGGCATGGAATAGTAAGGACAGGAACTGCCATGACTGTAGGTTGCACAGCCCTACATAAAGGACAAAAAAATCAAGGGGAGGTAATCCATGTTACAGCTACAATCACATGCCTCTGCTTCCCCCAGTTTTCCATACACAAATCTCAGGCAATCACATCTTGGACTGGATAAACCTTTATTTTCTCAGTCACTCAGCACTAAACGCAGAATGGTCAGTTTCCACTGCCTTCTCTTTTCCCTTTTCTTAGTGACAGTACTCTTCTTACCAGCCAGATTTGCTGAAATTAAATGTGCACTTCAACAACAATCCAGTATGCAAAAGACAATCAGTAGTACTTTAAAATATTTTCTTTCCTAGAAACTATAAGCAGTGCCAGGATTCAGTTTTGATAATTTAATTTCAACTTCTGTATAGAAAAACAATATTTATATACATGAACTTACCACTAATATAACTGAATTTCTGTCTTCACCATAAAACACCTGTTACTTAAAGTGAGATTTTAATCTCCAAAGCAAACATAGATAGGCATCGTAACACTGAAAGAAAGGACTTCTTAGTGGCCATAACCCAACTGCTAGTCCTCCCCCATGTCCAGAGTCTCTTGAAATAATGACAATCGGGAAAGGGGATGTGAGAGAAAGGGGGAGCTACCCAAGAGCAGCTGGTAAGATATGCAATTAATAAGTTATCAGGCAAGAAAGTGGCCAACTAGATGGTGAAAATATTCCAAAGGCTGTACTGAGAAAGAAGGGAATTGTCAACAATTACACTAGTAAATAATTGTTCTTATTCTACATGCTTTTACAGAATACATCCTACACAAACTAATGTCATCTACCTGGACTTGTGAAAGGATTTTTACATCAAATCCATATCTCTAAGTTGGAGAGCTATGAATTTGAAGGCTGAACCATTCCACAGATAAAGAATTGGTTGGATGGTCATAACCAGAGGGTTGCTGTCAAAAACTCTTATGTCCAGGTGTAGGCTGACAAGTGGCCACCCTCAGAGGGCCATCATGAGATTATTATTCTTTCACAACTTTTATCAGTGACATAGATGATGAGATCAAGTGCACCCTCAGCAAGCAGTGGCGCAGCTGACACAACAGATGGAAGGGACATCATCAAGGGAGACCTAGACAGGGTGGAAAAGAGTAGCCATGAGAACCTAAGGATCTTGCACTTGGGTTGAGGGCAATCCCCAGTAAGAGCACAGGCTTGGAGAATAACTCATAGAGAGCAGCCCTGCAGAGAAGGATGTGGGGGTTCTGGTAGACAAAGATCTAGAAATGAGGCAGCAGTGTGCACTCACAGCTCAGAAGTCTGACTGCATCCTGGGCTGCATCACCAGAGGGGTAACAGCCGGGGAGAGGATTGTCCCCCTCTGCTCTGTCCTCGGAAGCCCTACCTGCAGTGCTGCATCCAGGTCTGGGGCACTGAGCAAACGAAGGATGCTATTGGAGAGGGTCCAGGAGTCCTGAAAAATGCTAAGAGGTAGAAGCACCTTTCCTACGAAAAATTTCTGAGAGAGTTGGGCTTGTTTAGCTTGGAGAAGAGAAGGCTGTGGGGAGACCTCATTGGAACCTTCCGTTATGTGAGCTTATAAAGAGGAGGAGGAATGACTTTTTACGAAGTCTGATAGTGGCAGAACAGGGGGGAAATGGCTTTAAACCAAAAGAGGGGAGATTTTAGGAAAAAATTCTTAACTTAAGAGGGTGGTGAGGGCACTGGCACAGGCTGCCCAGAGAGGTTGTGGATGCCCCATCCCTGGAGGCACTCAAGGCCAGGTTGGATGGGGTCCCGGGCAGCTTGATCTGATGGGTGGCAACTCTATCCATGGCATGGGGGCTGGAGCTTAGTGATCTTTGAAGTCTCTTCCAACCCAAGACATTCTATGATTCTACTATCATTTATGTAGAGCAGTATTCTATTAGAATAAGAGGGAAAAATAGATTTTATATTTCAAAATCACAATGAGAGGTGCCAATTTTGTACCAAGAGATGCTGATAACTTAGAACATATCCAACGGGAGTCATTTTTTTCCATTAAAGAAACAGACCTGTCTGCCAGCTGTTGCTTAAGGGTAAATGCTGGAAGATCCTTCAATTCTTAAGTCCTCTTTAATGAGATTTCTTTTTCTTTACGAAACTGCATCCAGAAGAAAGACTATTTTTTGCAGGCTGATTTTCAAGCTTTGGGAGAGGCTAGAGGAAATATTAAATTTTCACTTAAGTTAAATTTTATTTTTTATCTATTTCTCTAAATAAGACCCAGGAAGAAGTATTTTGGTTTATGGGTATTGCTTCTTATATAATGTCCATATAGGACAATTTCTTCTGCAGATCTTTAGACAAAAAGATTCAGAAGAAAAAGCACCAGTTTACCTAACAAGAAAGGCAAAACTTTTAACACTGATGATAAATTTCAAGAAGACAGAGTTGGTAGCCAGAACTCAACAGTAGTAGTAATGAGATTGACAATTCTGTCATGAAACTCACTCAGCTAACTGATATAATCACACTCCAGGATCTCAGAAGGAACTAAAAGAAGCCCACCATATCATCGTCTGCAAGGGTTTTTCTTCTGTTCACAAATCAAAAAACTGCCCCAGGAAAGAGTACAGAAAAGCTGCCAACTTACATCTAATAGCATCTCTGTTGAGAAGATGCAACCAAGGTTTAATATATTCTCTGAGTTTATACTCTTCTAGACAAGAAAGCATCTAAGGATCAAGATGCTAAATAGCAAGATTGACTGCTTTTAATTCTTTGAGCCTGTCACAGAGATCTCCCAATAATGCATAGGTGCTGACTAAACAAAATTCATTCCACATTAGGTAGATGAAGCTTTAATTGCCACATGTAGTTGCTACCGTCACCTTCACTAGGAGCAGGAGATCAAGACCTTCTACAGTGACTGCTAACGTAAGGATTACTCTCAAACCTAGAATTCTTGCTTTTTCTTTTAAGTTATGATATACCCAATATCGGTAGGCATTGGTTTCAGTCACAGACCACAAAAGCCAGCTCTTTGATCTCTACTCTTCTGTAGCCCTTTTTTCCTTCTACCATGGTGGAAGAGGTGTCAAACAATAGACGTCTTAAGACTTCTAGAAACAATCATGAACACCAATGATCCATGTATATAAGTTATATTGCATACTACAGAGCTGGTATCATGCTTCTAAAAAAATCTATATCTTTATCAGGCAGCTATTTCAAGAGTTCTGATCACAGTCTAGATCTTGCTTTTATATTCCAGTCACACAACATCAATTTCAGAGATTACGTCTCAGAGCAAGAAGTGATATACTAACCTACTCTTCAGCTTCAGACCACTTCTTCATGGTTAAATCTTTAGTGAATAAGCTAAAATCTATCCTCTCTGCAGAAACAGACCCTTTCAGAGGCTCCTGATACAATATTCATTCAGAGGTAATACAAGTACTCCCCTAATTTAATTCTTGCAAAGAAGAGCGGCTGCAATTCTGCAATGATTCAGCTGATCATGTTCTAGATAAATAAGGATTGCTCCAAAAGTAATGTCTCCTATTTTACTATGTCAGCCCACAATGTCAGAGGCAGACATTAGTGGTAATGCAGCAGGGATTGAGCTTTCCCACCAATATTCCATTACATTTTGTTGCTATGTGACAGGTGGCAGCAGAGGGGCAGTCTGATACCATGGTTTTTGACATAGAAACACAGATGAAGCAAAGGTGTTGTCAGTGGTTTGCAGGTCAGTTTGACCAGGTACCATGGTGACTGAGGCAGGGGACCACGCCCTGGCGAAGAGGAAGGGGGAAAGGGAAGAAAAGGAGAAAGGAGATGGGCCTAGGAACAAAACAGCGGCACCAATCTGAGGAGGAAAGCTAATTTACTAAATAAGATATCAGAAAGCAAAATAACACAATATAATTGGAATTGAGGCTAATGAATCAAATAAAATGAGCAAGATAGAGCGTCCAATAAACCAGAGGCCTTATGCTAACACAGAAGGCAGATGGCTACAACAAACACCCACTGTTGAGCTCGATCCCGAAGGGAAGAGAGACAGTCCCGTGACCGCAGACAGTTTTTATCTTTCCCTCTGGGTGGAAGTACGTAAAAATGCAAAAAGCATCGCACAGCCCTCTGGGGAATGTAGTTCTTCTCTTCTGAGACAGGCATATCTGTAACTATTGATGATACAGACAGCTAGAACATTAACTCTTTAACTCCCAATACACTACATGATGTTATGATGTGGAATATAACATAACAATAATAATAAGTAATATAACAAAAATCATAAAACCATGACAGGTGTGTAATTTCATTACTTCACGCAAAAAAAAAAAAACCAGCACCCACTGACATTCATCAACACTTGCAAATGTTAATGGAGACCAAACAGTGGGTGCTGGCATGGTGAGGTGGTGGGTGATGCATTGCAGCAGTGGCAACAGCAGGCATTTCCACTGGTACAGATTTGTAAAAGCACAGCATGCGGCTCTTACTCATTGCTACTGAAAATGCATAACTAATATTAGTGACCAAGTTGAAAAATAGCATTCTGTAGCTTAGAATTCGCTCTATCAAACAGTGCTGTTGTGTTTTCCATGAAATTAAATAAGAGGCATTACTTTTGCAGCTACTTATGTATATCCAAAACCTTTCCAGTAAAAATAATGCTTCCAGAACCAAATGCAGCTTTTACATCAATAACTACCAGAAACGTTCACTTTTGCACCAAATTTCTTGCAGCTCAGTTTCATAAAAGGAGTCCTCATATTTCCCTCAGTTCTTTCAATCAAGCAGTAAAACTGAAAGTGAGATTGACTGGCAGAGCTCAGAGGGTTGTGATTAGTAGAGAAAAGTCCAATTGGAGGCCTGTACTTAGTGGTGTTTCTCAGGGATTGGTGCTGGGTTTGGTCCTGTTCAACATCTTCATCAATGACCTTGATGAGGGGATAGAGACCACACTCAGCAAGTTTGCTGACGATACAAAGCTGGGAAGAATGGCTGACACACTGGAAGGCTGTGTGAGACCTGGACAGGCTGGAGAGTTGGGTAGAAAGGAAGCAGATAAGATTTATCAAGAGCAAGTGTAGAGTCTTGCACCTAGGGAGGAATAACCGCTTGCACCAGTACAGACTGGGGGATGACCTGCTGGAGAGGAGCTCTGAAGAAAGGGACCTGGGTGTCCTGGTGGATGACAGGTTGGCCATGAGCCAGCAGTGTGCCCTGGTGGCCAAGAATGCTAACGGGATCCTGGGGGGCATTAAAAAGAGCATGACCAGGAGGTCAACGGAGGTGATCCTCCCCCTCTGCTTGGCCCTGGTAAGGCCTCACCTGGAGAACTGTGTCCAGTTCTGGGCTCCCGGGTACTAAAAAGACAGGGAACTCCTTGAAAGAGTCCAGCAGAGGGCTTCAAAGATGATAAAGGGCCTGGAACACTTCTCTTATGAGGAGAGGCTGCAAGACCTGGGTCTGTTCAGCCTTGGAAAAAGAAGACTCAGAGGGGAACTGATCCATGTCTATAAATATCTAAGGAGGAGGCAAAGGGTCAAGGCCGGACTCCTGTAATGTGCGGTGATATGATGAGGGGGAACTGTCACAAACTGAAGCATAGGAAGTTTCACACAAATGTGCGTGGAAACTTCTTCACAGTGAGGGTGACAGAGAACTGGAACAGGCTGCCCAGAGAGGGCAGTCTCCTTCTCTGTAGGTGTTCAAGACCTGCCTGGGCACCTACCTGTGCAACGTGGTCTAGTGAGCTGCCTTGGCAGGAGAGGCTGGACTAGATGATCTCTAGAAGTCCCTTCCAACCCCTATAATTCTGCGATACACAATTATGAACTTTGTCAGTAGCTTATGTTACTGGGATATTCAAATACCACTCATATTTTTCCTGAAAATATTCAGTAAAACTTACGAACAAGCTTAAATTTTGTCATGAATTATTGTCTGCATATTCAGAGTCCAACACCAGAAAGCATGGCAAGGGTTGTCTGATATAAAGCTGCTTCTTTGACTGCTTCAAAGTCCTCATCAGAAACAAAGAACATAACCAGACTTCAGACATTTAGAAGCTCCTTCAAAATCAGTCTAAAAAGAAATGCAAATCTCTTGGATTGACTACAAAAAGTTGAAAACTGCAGAAAATACTATAAGAGAACAAAGAACAATTGTTCCTTTAAAGCTAAGTTAAATGATTTATTTTCTTGTAAACTTCCAACATGACCTTTATTCCAAGTGAAGCTGCTAGAGTGCAGAATTATTGGAATGAAAATTTGTCGGAGGAGTGGAAGAAGCAATCTTCAAACTCCTCATGTGGGAGAATTCTATAGGAAAATAACTTAAAGACACAAAAACAGATCAAATAAAAGTTTCATAGAAATTAACTTAAATCATTGGGTAAAAATAGGCGCCGTAGGTACATATTTCAGTCACAGTGTATCTCAAATTCCATGACATTTTTTAAAAGGCAAAATATCAAAGTTCTGAATAAAAGAGAGAATTTAAATGTTTCTAGAAGTTTAACAGAGTTGTCATTGCATCATAGAAAACAGAACAGTTCTAACAAGCTTTTACCTAGCAGATCTGCTCCTTCATCAACATCCCCAATAACCTCAGATCCTGCTGTGGAAAGTTCATGATAGAGAGAGTCTGTGTTGATGCCGAATGCTTTGTTCACAATCCCCTGGGTTGGGCTGTGGTTAGAAGAAGAAATGGGAAGGACTCTTGTTACTTGGCAACATTTAAGCTAGAACATAACTGTGAAATACTGAGTGTCACAGACCATTACAACTGAAACTATGAGTGAATCCCACCTGTTCACCATGGGCTGACTGAGGGAATTTAGTAAATACAGGAAAAATCACATTTCATTCCACATACCAAGTACCTACTGCGCATAACCTCAAAGCTCGTCTAGCTGATTGATTTTCAAATAGCTGACGACTACTCAATATTTCATAGAAAATATTTATTTGCATTTCTGACTTCAAAGACTATGCAATGATGTCTACACACCCTCCAACTTACATAGCAGCCCTAACTTCAGTAAGATCAAATGTGGACTCAAATGCTGTAAACAGCCATGGTTTTCTTTTTTCTTTGCCTGTTAGTAAGCGAAATCAGCCTGATGGGTTAGTTTCTTCTTTGGATGAGTTTATGTGCACAAATGTTTTCTCATATGTCAGCAAAATGTACTTCATTAAAGGTAAATCAAAGTTAATGTTATCTAATTACATCATATGGAGGCACATTTTTACATCTTCTCTAGGAGGAATCATCTTGCATGCCATGGTAGTCTCATGGGTTGAGGAGAAGACAGCCATTGAAGGAAGGCATAATAAGAGAGTGAGATGTGCTGTGGTACTGACAGTGCCTACTTCAACAATTGGTGTTGAAGAGGGTATAAATGCTTCTAAGTGCTGTGCCATGTACAAGGGGAACAAGCCTGTGCAATCTTTCCAGCAGCCTAGCAAAAAGGCCAGCACCGTTGCCTAACATCCCACGTTCTACAGCTTTGTTCTTAGGTAAATCAGGTGATCAAGCATGGAGACTACAAATGTGTGACAGTAGCTGTCTCTGATACTTAAGAGTGCAGCACATTGCAGAGAAAAAGAAATAAACTGCTTTAATTACAAAGCTACCGAGGTATCTAAGAACACTAAGGAGTACTGATGGGTGCCGGAACTGCATCAGAACTAAACAGCTGATGCAGTCTAACAGGCAGCACAACTGACAAGAAGCAACCAGCACTCAAAGTCTGACCTGAAGACATCATTCAACTTTAACACTCCACTTTCTGAAACAATACATTTTCCAAAAATATTCTACTTTTAAAGAAGCAGCTCCAGAGTCCTGCAGCTTTCAGTATCTCAATGTGGATCAGAGATCACTGCCTCAAGAGCTCCCAGTGCATCAATACTCTCCACTCCCATCTTTTCTTCAGGTTCAAACCAATTATTGGCGTAACCACAGCAGTTACTTTTGCCTTCCTCATACAGAGCTGTTCTGGCTACCTAGATTCATCCTGCTGCTGACTAACAATTGTCCACACATCCTACTTACTCTGAAGGGAGTTTAACTGAGAAAGGCATTTATTACTGCTGCTCACATACACTTTTAGAGGATTAGAGGAGAGTGTCCAACAAGTGCAATCCAGTTCATATTTGGTCTGTGAGGGAATCTTGATGTAGCTTTGTCAGAGTAATATTTTCTGCATACTTTTTTGCTGTCATACTGCCAGGCTACCCACTGGATTAAAAAAAAAAAGTAAAAAAAAAGTAAAAAAGACCCTAAAAATTCTCTAGATCTTTGTAAATGAATCAAGGAAGCTAGACTAATAATTCTAGTCTATTATATGCTTCTCAGATATATATGGAGCTAAAATTAATAACCTTTAGCTCTCCTGCTGAGCACAAGCCAGGTTCTAGGCAGGAACCACACTGACTGATCACTTCCCATCTAAACACACTATCCTCTGTCTGTCCAAAGCATTCCTTTAACCTCAGGCCTGTGTCTTCAGCCCTTATTTGAGCTACAAGATAGGTATAATTGCCCTTATCTTTGTCTGCTGCTGCTACTGAGTATCCTCTGCACCTAAGGCATCCCCTCCTTGTCTGGGGGTGCAGATGGAGCCTATTAGCACCCTGCTCCAGTCCTGCACCCTACTCAGTGATGGGCGGTGCCCACTGGGGTTGCTCCTGTTTGTCCTCCCTTCCACAGCAGCCCTGCCGCTGCTCTTCCATCACTTAAAAAAACAAACAAAAACCTCACAAAACTAAAAGCCTAATGTATCTTTTTCCTCTCCCTGAAAACTTAAGCTCGTGTTTCCTGTGCTTAACCTTTAGTTACTATGCTTCTTTGCGCTTCCTGATTCAGCAAGGTAACCTAACACATCTCAAAGCAGCCTGGATCTGGGCCAGTCACACAGATCCTTCAACAGACTACCAGCCTAATATGTGTCTTCCCTGGAGAACTCAAAGAAGGCAAACACCTCCTCATTTTTGCATCAAGCAGGATATATAGATTTTCTGAAACAGCTGCATCTTTAACTCTGAACCACAGTATCTAGTCTTCACTCAGAAAAACAAGATAAGGGGCCAAGAGTGGAAAGTCAGACCAATACCTGTTACCAGGGCGTTCCAGGCGAGGATCTTGACACATATCAAGCTCGGGAGTAGAGTCTATGATGTCCTGAACATCAGACCACTCGTCACTGCTTCCCATACCTAGGTGAAACAACACACAATCTACAGTTAACAGTGCTCCTTCTGCAGCTTCTAATACCATGGTTTGAGAATTTCATGATATAATCATTAAAATAAAAACAGAAAGCAGATCACCTAGAGTCCCAAATGGACCTGGGCTGGAAAGATGCCTTCGTATCTTTAGGGCAGAAAGACCATAAGCATGCCACCTGCAATGTGACAGTGCCATCAATATAGCTGGCTTAGATCCTCATCAAAATGTAACAACCAGAAATACTTAATCCACTAAAATAACTTCCACATCATCTTTTAACGGGTCAGTAAAAATTCTTCAGTCACTGTGTAGACTTAGACAAAATTGTATGGCTTCACATAGATCACTCAAACTATGAGCTGGCTTTGGCTCATTTAAATACAAATAATAAGTCAACACAAATTCTTAAATCTACAACTAGTTTAGTTATCAAGTAGAGCGAAATTTCTCTTAGAAACTGCATTGTACAGTGCATGAAATCTAGTCTGGTTCCTGTATTATCTATAGCTTGAGGCCAATATTTGAAGAAGAAAATAAGGAATTTCCCCCTCTTGTCAATTTTCATGTAACAGAAACCAAAATGTTCAAAAGCTGAGACAAGCAACATAAACACAACCATTTACAAATGAAATTCTTGAAGGATTAAGGACATCACCTGTACGCTAGTCCCTTTGATGTGTCAGAGGTGACATTTCTGTCCTTTCCAAACTGCCTCAGAAGCCAAATATACAAATACTACGACAATGGGAGTGTTCATTACTTGGTTTAGGCTGGCACTGTGGGCTAGCTGGCAAGCAATGACATGCTGAAGACAAAGCTTCATGTGTTTCTGTTGCCAAAGTAGGCATCCATACACAACAGTTCTCAAGTTCACAGAAACAAATAGTTCCTTCTCTTTTCAACCTGGAAAACTTTGCAAATACCAAATACTTTTGAATATATTTTTTGTAGTTTCCTCTTCAAGACATTTGCATCACTAACAGACATTTTAATAACAGATGCATAGAATATGTAATTACAATTCAAGTAACTGAATTCTCCACACCACAGAGATGTGTTCTGCATTACATGTGAGAAACAGCTGAACAGCAGAGCACATAAAGAAAGACACAACTATCTGCCTCAAGCATATTCTACACTATGATCCAAGCAATTTAAACTTTTACATGCGCATTTCCTTCAGAATTAAAAGAGAGCTCCTGATGGTAAACAGTCTTGTCAGAAGCAAATGTAAATTAAGGATAATTATTTATAGTACCTTTGAACTACTGAACTCTGAGAAATACTGTAGGACAAACTTAACTCTGAAGCAAATCCAGAATCAACACTGGACCTACTAAAGCAATTTCTTTTTTCTTGCACATACGATATAACTTATTCTTGTTACCTCTGACTTCTGGTCTCAGTCACCACATACACGTTCGGTTCCTTTGTTACTAATGCCTACTGACTTGTATCCTGACCAGGATACACAAGAAATAGTAGTTTCACAGTTGTCTATGCAGAAGCCATACACCTTTACAGAGAACTACGTTGGTTTCTGGCAGACTGAAATCCATGCTGTTGGAAGCCCCTTGGTTGCTAATAGAAATACAGAATGGGACTCCTTTTATTCAAATGCTTCAACAAAAGATGTTACATGTTGTTTTATAGTCTTAATTTGTTAGCAATCAGCTGGTGAATGTTAGCACCAGAATTTCTTCTGCTTTACAGAGAAAAAGGTTCTGGATCTGATGCTAACCTCAGAAACCTGTGCTCACTCGTGTGCTAGTACACAGACTTTCCTTATGGTCATCACTGAGTTTAACTTAAATTCAAAAAGGACCATAAATTACATGTAAGAACCATACCACTTCTCATTTCTGAAGGCTGCTGCAAGTCTAAACACAATACAGCCTCACAGATGCTGATACATACTACATTGGTACTGCTTTATTAAACAGCACTGAAAGTGGCTTTTCTCATGTTCTTACATTTTTTTTCTTTCAGCAAGCTAAAGGCTTAGATGATGGCTTTCCTCAATAGATGTCATTAATTCAATCTGCTCCAGGAATTAATTCAATCCTGCTTCAGGACTCCAGGAAGTGGAGAAAAAACAACTTTAACTTTCCAAAGGTTCCTTAAGTGAGAAACAGACTAAGAGAAAACAACTTATTTAGCTTTGAAAAGCAGTTGGATGGGAATATAATTATTATTTTAAAATACATCAGTGTCCAAGGTAAATACATGGGAGGGAAAATAATTATTTAACCTGACTGACATTTTTGGTATATGAACAGCTCGGTATAAAATACTTGAGAATAAATCCAAAGAAAAAAAATTAACGATGTTTTAACTAGAATATTGATGAGGTCCAGAAACAGCCTCCCAAAAGCTTTGACAAAGATGGGACTTGCTTGTTCATGAAAGGGGTTCTATGACATGGATGTACACACCTGCATGGAAATGAACTCAACACCCTACTGCCACCCTGTATACCTGTGAAAATATTCATGTTATTAACATTTTTATACAATTCATTACTCAGAAAAAAGCTCACATCTAATTCTATCTAAGATTACCCTTCAGTCTCCCAGCCTCCTCCTGTAACAGAAGGAGGCAAGAACTGTGAAGTAAACTGCTTTAATGATCAAATATGCAAGCTCCAGCTCCCATACCTATGCTGACATTCCTCATCTCCTGCGTGACCTGGACTTCCATGTTCCGGCTGTTCCGCTTTTCTCGTGTCCTCTTGTTGCTCTTAGTCAGGCCACTGTATTCACTGATGGGTTGGATGCTCTCATTCAGGGGTGTGACAGCAGCAGAGGGCACAGATGATGTGGGAGTGTTGGACTTGGTTCCAGTGGTGCTTGGTGTGGCAGCTGCTGAGGACTGCCCAGATTCAGACATTTCATCTTGGGGACACTATGGCAATTCCAGGGTAGGGAAAAAATAAAAAGGGAGAAGCAAAGCTATATATTTCAGTTAATCTCCTATTTGCTGCCATCTGGCTGCCTCAGAACATTAAGCAAAAGGAGCCTTGCTCACTGTACCAACTAAACATTCGACATTCACTGGTGACATACGGCACTGCAGCTGAAACAGCAGTGAGTTCTCATGCTGAACTCAGCAAGCAAATCCTACCTGTGAATGGACTGACATCCTTCTTTTACTATTAAGACTTATTTCACAAGTCACATCATTATATGACCTCTTCATCACGCACCTCTAAGATGGTCTTTCCATAAATGAAAAGCACCTCCAATTGCCACTGACTACATCAGAAGCTGAATGGCTTTGGCACTTGCAGTAAGCCAGGACAGCATTTCCCAAGACTAGAAGGTGACACAGACGTTGCTTGGGAAAGATGTGACCTCTTAGAGGATCCAGAAACTGTCATTATAGTAAGCCACTAACATAACCAGGATGAGAATCCCTTGTGTTGATAGAACAGCAGTGTATTTCTGAAACCAAACTGCAGAAGCAAAGTGGATATCAAACTGATGGTCTGATTTTGCTAGCAAGGTAAGACATGATGTTATGCAGAAGCTAGTCAGGCATGGATCTGGCTTTACAACACAGCAGAAACAGATGTGGTCTCCCCAAATGACAAGGAAAGACCCAGAAACTCAAAAATAAGAAGCTGACGAATTAACATAGGTGACAGACTTCCACTGCGGAATGTGCACAAATGAGCCTCAGCTTTACAGACATTACAGCCCCATTTCTTGTAACACCTCTTGAAAAACATGGGAGATTTGTAAGGCTCTCTGAGGATTTTATATTACAGCCCTTGTTTGTCAATAAAAGCAGTAATGCCTCAAAGTCAGCCAATTAACGTCTTGACCGATGCAGCACTCATTCCAAGGCCCAAATGAGATCTCTCCTTTCTTTGTGGCAGCCCACTCTAATTGCTGCCTGCAGGGAGATGGCAAAATGAACTTGGAGAGTTATATGTGCTAATGAGTCGCAATTGGGTGCAGTGACATTCAGCAGCTGTACACCCAGACTCAGCTATAGTTGTCCTTGCTTGCCTCTCCCCACGTGTGCAACTGCTAGAAAGATTCAGACTGCTCAGCAGCTGCTTCAAGGACTCCCAGTCTTGGAGCTGTGATGCTGGTTTACTTCACTGATTTGTAAGTCCTGTTCTACTGTACTGATATTAACTACACAACATAACAAAACAATTCAAGATGGGATGAGAGAAAAAATTGAAATATATTAACCCTTTGCAGCCATTTTTTTTTTTTTTTTAATCTGGAATCTTACTAATACCTTCCTTTAATTGGACTGGCCTCTGTTTGCTTATATTAAAATACCAAAGTATACTGTACCAAAGAATTCAAAGGTTTTATACTGCATCTGTGCATCTATATTAAAAAAATGAAGATTTATTTTTAATATGGCACCATTCAATAAAATCAATGTCTTGTTTGGTTTCTGCACTGTCAGTCCAAATAGTCCCCATATTCCCACATGGATGTTCCAATTGTCTCCCTGCACATTTTACAAACAAAACTGAGATAGAAACATTTTACTGTGGCAACATGTGGGAAGCTCACTTCTCACCTCTACTTCAGTTTCTTGTTATGTGAGCTACTTTTCTAACACATGAAGAAAAAAAATACCACCCTCAGTTTTTGGGAATGTGATCCAGTAAGCCTTATAACAATTCAGCTGCAATTTATCTGCTGTGCTTTCTGTCATACAAAAGGACAAAGAGTACGAAGTGTAAAGTGCAATCATAAAACCTCTTCCCCACCCAAACATAACTTCTGTTGGATTAACAGATTCAGAGCTTCTTCTTGTACCCACGACATGTAAGCATAACCAAAGTCCATGAGGATTTTAGCACTGCAAAAGAGACATGCAGATGAGAAATGCAGGTGAGACCATATGTAATTTTTTGCACTTAGGATCTAATGTCATATAGAAATTCTACATAACTGGTGTCTATAGAGTGATACTTGTATTGAAAATACATCTTGTAGCTTCTTCTTCTCACCCAGAACACATCAGGGAGTAATTACATGTGTTTTTCACTTATTTTACGATTGATTATATATTGATAGTTAATAGCCATCTAGAAAGTGTCCTTCATTAAGGCCACCAGCCTGCCCTGGAGAAATTCCTCCCAAATGTAAACACTATCAAGGCACTCTTCTTCGCATTCTGGAAGCTCTATCAACTTCTCTGGTATCTTCCTTCTACTGTCCTTATGGTTGCTCCATTAATGCCAAATATTATACTAACTGTACAGCCCTCCTCTAGAGTCCAGGAGGCATACATAGCTCACCCAAAGAATGCTCTCTACAACCACCACTTACCTACAGCCATACCTGCCAACCTCCTAAACATCAAATGTGTAGCAGTGACCTCCAAAATGCATTGCAAAGGCTCAACATTCATAGCAGTCATATGTCACCATGAGTAGTCAGAACTGTATGGTTATAACACTGAAAGCATAGTACATAAAAACAAAAACGTTAAGGAATTTAATCTTGAAATTATTATGTAAAATAAATGTGCAACTAAGCATAAAAATAAAATAACAAAGACAGCAACTTAAATAGAAAATAGTGATAATAAGTATACAAGGACAATTAAAATATACTAACATATGGCTCCACGAAGAAGGAAAACCAGCCAGAAAAGTAAAGATACATGTATTGGGAAAGTAAGTTATGTGTGTGTCTGTAGTTGAGGTCAACAAAATATCAGAGTAGATGAAGAAAAAGCAAGGAGTACTTGAGCACCACTGCTGAGATTTCAGTCATGCAGATTAGTTGAGAAATAGCACTTTAGTCCAAGAGTGTGCAAGTAGCTCACAGGAGGAAAATTCTCCGTTCCAAATTGCAAATCCAGCAAGTCAACTAATCAGTCCCTTTAATTATTCATAGGTTCGTTTGTTCCATACTCTTAGGAAATCTGCCACAACACACTAGCTATCCAAATTTTCCACAGCCCAAGTTCCATCTGCACACTATCAGCTGACCTCCTTAATGTATTTCCCACTGCTGCATTTTCCTAACAAGCAGCAACACAAATCCCAGACCTGTACCATCAAATACACACAAATACACCTCTGCCCAATGTTTTCATTTTACCAGAAATTGACTTTTTGCCTGACACCACCAATAATAAAGTGATCAAGTCAGTAATTCTCCATTACCTGAGCCTGGAAACCAAAGTTTACAATCTATCTGGATTCCTATTGTATTCTCCTGAAACGCAGATCCTGAATTACTGATGAGTTCCACTCAACTCTCACAGAAAACCTTCCAGAAGCTCTGCAATGGTACAGATCAAAGAATTATGCCTTCTGTCTGGAAGGTGGATCTAACCTCAACTTCGTTTCAGCTCCTCTAGAGGCTTACACCTGCCACATGAGTCGGATTACTAGAGAGCTTGAGAGTGCATTTATTCATATCAGACTGCACTGTTCGGAGCTTCAAAGCAATAAATTATTTCCAGAAGTATAAGTATGGTCTCTGTGCATTTTGATTGCTGTGTGCATACCTGCAGCAGTGTGCTTGCATACCCTAGTCTATCTGAAGCCATACCTTCACATCCTCATCCTGCTGCACTGTGGTTTTGCTATTCCCTAATCGCAGCAAAGTTCTCCAGAATTGAGTGCAGGATCTGACCAGCACTCTGTAAGATATTTTTAAAGCAGATGAGAAGCTTTGCAGGGAGTACATACTGCAAACCATGCTGGGTGAATGCATTACTGGCTGTCCAACCTGTCACCAGGCACCTGGGAAACATCATTCACAGAGAAATTTGGTAGGATTCTGAGCAAAGACTTTGAGAAGTCTACAGGTACAGCATGTGGGAAATGTGGCTCATCATGCATAGCCTAAACTGCAAAGAAATGCACAGATCAGACAGCTAAGAGCACAACCTCTGGGTCTTTGGTTTCAGAGCAGTCTCCAAATAAAAGAGTGGAGCACCTGATGCTACAGTCACAACTATCCAGCTGCTTCAGTGAAGCCGCCAAGCTGTGAGGCTTTTGGCAAGCTACAGTGCAGAAAGCCAGTGCACTGAACGTGACAAGTATACTGGATGTAGACAATGCAAGTCTAGAGCCACAGACTAGATGTCTTAGGAAGAGCTTTAAGCACAGTGCAGGACTTGGGCAGTCAGAGAGGTTTAGTACTCCTTTTAAAATAGGAAAACAGGAAGGCCAGAAAAGCAATAAGACAAAAAGAACAATCGCAGAATAGTGAGTGCAACCCCATGCCTCACCCCAGCTGAGGAACAAAAGCCTAGTTCTTATCAAGGGGAAGAGAGGTGGAACATTCCATGATTTCCTCTCACAAATAAGCTAAAAAAGGTGAAGGTTTTGATTTTCCTATATTCCTAGCTGCCTCCAAACACACCCTTTTCACTCTGGGGCCAGTCAAGTAAAGGAGATTAACACTGATACAAGGAGGTAACAAGCATGAGGAGCTGTATAAACCCCTCCCACATCTGTGACAGGACATCCTCAGCTCAGCATAGACATCACAGAAGTAAACGCACAGCAGGAAGAGGCTGCAAAAGGTTATGGACATAGGTTAATCTCCACCTTAATGAAAACATGGGATGCTATTGACAGTGGCAGAGTAGGAAACCCTTGCTCTGTGATGGTCTGTAAAACCTTGTAGCTGGAGTTGGACTGCAGCTGGCCGAGGTCACTCAGGTGCCAGTGGTCCAGTGTTGGGATGATCTTGGCCCCAATCTGACCACATACCATGCCATCCGTGAGGGGGAATACATTCAGAGAGTTAGGGCGTTCCTTCCTGCTAAACAGAGAAACAGAAAGAGAGAGGGAAGGTCAATCTGTCAGCTGTTTACAAGGTTCTTACAGAAAAGAAACAGCACACTAGCTCAAGCGAAATTATTAGTTATTAGGCACTGAACTGCACTCCTCCAAACTTAGCAGCTGTGTGGATTCCCAACTCCCACAGCTCCTTGGTGCTGTCTGTTCAGACCAAGGCTTTCTACTGGTAGAGCTGACATCTTCCTAGAAAGTTAAAGGGGGTCAAGTGACCAAAACAGGCACAACTGACATCACCATCCCCATGCAGTGTTTTAAGGAAACGCAAAAGCGCAAGGAACTGAGCCAATTTAAACCAATGTATCCTATGAGAAATGGATGTACTGTGGGAAAACAAGCCACAGCAGACAGTCCCACAACAAAAAGGTCATCACTGATCCAGGAAAGAGGCTGAAGTGAGTCATCTACATGCCAGTTTTGTACATTCCACCCCAAATCTGGTTTGCATCAACAGCAGAAATCAGTGGGTTTTGGATAATTTCCACTACTAAGCAGGCAAAGCAATACTTGCAGTCTGCAATCCTCTGGCTTCGTCCAACTACAGTTCACTCAAAATTCAGAATTTAAACAAACTTATAAATAAACGCATCACTCATAAGGTTAGATGTCTGTAATGTTTTCTTCATCACTGTCTTTTCTGGTAAGTGCAGGTGACCAGCAAGCTGTGGATTTGATTCTGAATATGCAAGCTGGCACAGATTTTGGGACCAAGTTCCAGTGGGAAAAAATGTTAAGCAAGCAGTGAAAGTGGAAAATCAAGGAAAGTAAGTATCTTGTCAGTATGAATACTCCAGAAACAGGGCAGCAGTGAGTATCTCATTGCAAGACACTGATGCACCTCCCTTCTCTATCAGGCTCCATGCCAACCCTGCGCAATGCTGCTCCTGGACACAGCAGTCATTTTACAAAGACTCAGCTAAGCCACCAACATCACAGGGTGGGACTAGGTGACCTCCAGAGGTCCCTTCAACCCAAACTGTTCTATGATTCTGTGGTCTGTCACCATGGGTGAAAACAAGAGCAGTCAGACCTAAGCCTCCCCCAGGTTCTACTCAAACACATTGACATGGGGGTAGGGGCAGAAAAGAGTTCATTTATAAAGCGAAAGCAATTTGTCTAATGGAATAGACAAATGCTCAGCCTTTCCATTCTGAGCACTGTCCAGCTGACACAGCATGCTGCACAGCTGTGCCAGTGTGTCCCCTGCTAGGAGTGGTTGCTTGCTGTGTCCCATCAGGGAAAAGCAGAACAAGCTGAAAGGAATTTTCAGTGTGGTCCACCAGGGAGATTTGGGAAACACTTTCCTTAAGAATCTCCATTAAAACCTTCTGAAAATCCTAAAGATTCATACAGAGAAGTTTCATAGATAAATCTCCTTACAAAAGCAGCATATAGCTATGAAAATGATGATCCTAAGGGTATCACACTTCACAGCTGTATTATAGCTTAAGAAAAGTTCATATAGTTCAAAAATACTCTTAAAATAAATGATTTATTTCTGCAAAACAAGTGGTGCAGTCAGAATACAAACACTTTGTGATTGTACTATTATGGCTTAACATGGCAACACTGCCACTTACAAGAAAAAAGGGCCATCCCAAACACATGCTGTCACTGATAATAAATTATACTTCCTTGTTACGTAATATGTCAGATCTCCACTGAATGTACACAGACATAAACTTCACTATCCTTGCTAATGAAGAAGTATGAAGTCTGAGTAGTAACAGAAACTGTAGGATCTTTAGGAAAGTATTTTGATGTATACTGCTAGGAAAGCCGCATTTAAAAATTCCATTCTGTGTTTCTCCAGAAATATTTTCCAGCCCCTTCTGCATCTCCCAGGGAAGAGCAAAAACTGCAGGAAGACTAACTTCAGTTTTACAGTCCTGAGGTTGGTGTTACCAGTCCTCAGAGTAGTTAAGAATATCCTCAGGGTTGGTATAAATTTTCAGTGTTGACTATAGTCCTTCAGAGCGACCTTCATACACCCACCCTGGACTCCTAGTCCAGGAGGACTCTAAGCACTTGGTTAGCCCCACCTTGCGTTGCAAAGCAAACAGCAAATGCCTCCATAAGGGTTTGCAGTAGCCAAAACCTGGATCAGAATGCTCCTTCTGTAATAGCCTAAAGCTTAGAAAACGTAACAGAATTACTGTTTGCTGTCATTAAAAGATAGGAATGGTCCTCTTTGTAGGTTGAGGGTGCAGAACTCACTGCGCCTTGCTCAAAGTCAGATATGCTTTCTGACAGTTAATGGTGACATGCATTTCCTGCCCCGCCTAGAAAATACACATATTTTGTACTCCTACAGGAAGTATTCAAGAAACTAGTAGATGCGGTAGGAAGGAACATGGTTTAGTAGGGAAATATTGGTGGTAGGACAGGCGAATTAGATGACTGGAGGTCTTTTCCAACCTTGGTGATTTGATGATTTTAAGTTAACAGAGAAAAAGACAACTTTTTAGAATATTCTGGAAAATGAAGTGCAAATGTCCAATCACACAGGGATGATCCTGGTTTGGGACCCAACCTCTGCACCTTCTGCTTTTGGGTGCACAAGCTCCTTCCTGATGCAGCAGCTTGCTGGTTCCCTCCGCATTAGCCAAGGGAAGTGTACCACGCTTAAGTGAATCTAATGCAGATGTCAGTACATAAAGAGGGCAAACAGGCCAGCACAGAACCTTTCAGCATCATGCCATGCCCACCAAACAGTCACCTCTAAAATTACGATTAATGAAGTCAAGATGCAGCAGTAGGATTTACCTTTTCCTCCACGACTGGCGATGACTGCAGCAACAAAGGAAACAGCCAAAACAGAGCAGCAATTGCACAAAAAGCAAGAAAAAAAAAACAAAACAAAGCAACAACTATTAGAGAATGAGGGTCATGCAAATATGCAGCCCTATCAGAGACAGCATATGCATGCATTCTAATTTACAGTACTTGAAGGTACCCACTATACTCGTTCCTCTCCTCAGATGACACACATACCCCAGCAGTTCTTGCACCATCTTCCCTCAAGTGACAAACAAGCATCGTTGGTGTATTTAAGGCATTATGCAAATATGCACCTATATAGCCTATATAACCTATATAAAACACACCCATGCACATCCGCAGGTGAAAGTAACTGACTGCACACACAAACACCTAGGAAGATGGTGAGAGGTTACACTCATATCCCCTCCAAATCACATCAGTGTACCAACACACAGTTGTTGGTGTTCACCCACACACAGCTGTGCAGAGACAAGAACATACATCCCTCACAATTATACAAACACAGCACACACACAAACAGTGCAAAGCTTGAAAATTAAGAAGACCCATTTCCAAGTTGTTCCTACAGACTCAGATGGAGGTCTGGCAGGTGCTTTAACAGACAGAGATCTTCTCTATTTTTTTTTTCTCTCCATTCTTCCAGGAGTCTAGTAATACATCACATGTAAAAGTGTTCTTCCAACACAGAGGCAAACCTCAATGAAAGTTTTGCCCTTCACACCAGAGAATGGTGATCTTACAGATATAACTAGTAAACACTTCTCACTATGCATTTCTTTTACCATTCAGGAAACAAAAAGCCACAACTAATTTTATCTTTTTCACAATTAGGGAAGGGAGAACTCATCAAAAACAGTTTCTACCATGCAGTCCATTCTTCATTTGTCAGGAGCATAGTCAAGCAGGGAGGAAGGTCAAGCCAGCTTTTGCCTGCAATACTTTTATATTTTACCATCTAAGTAATTGCACAGATACACTCTTATTTACAGAAAGAAAACTGGGGAGGGAAACAATTCCAACACACATTACAACTGTGACCAGGATCAGTTTGGGGTAGAGAAGGAAAACAGAAACAGCCTTTGACAGAAGCTGTCAGGAACATGTGCTATCACAGTCCTAAAAACAAGTACAAACTACTGGTTTTCACTCTTCCTATACATGTTTTGCCTGGCACTGCTTACCAAAGGAGGCTATCATCTAGCTTCTGCTCTATTTTCCCTCCATAGGTTTCGATACATGTTGTAGGGTAAATAACCCCCAAGGATAGTACTTCAATGAAAATAGTACAGAGGATGGCATATTTTAATAGGCCTATATAGATGGTACACAGATAGCAAGCAAAAGAGGGTGGCTCACCTTTAGAATGACAGAGGTTCACTGTGGACTCCACGCAGGAGGGATCTCCAAGAAGAGATCCTTCCCTGGTGGTGTTCAGCCCTTAAATGGGGGTTGGGAGAGGTGGAGCCAGGCTCCACCCCTTCCAATCACACAGGGATACCACCCTCACCTGTGCCCCCTGTGGCTGACTCGGTTCTCACCTCGGCCGACCAGTCAGTGGTTCAGGCCGTGATTCAACAGTTCCCATACATGTCCATATTTTTCCACCGGAAAAGCATCATCTTCAGTTGGGAAGTGGACAGAATGCTAGACTCCAAACACTATTCTGTGATCAGTTTTATTGTTCTAAGACATTCTCTGATGTGACACTAATTTACTGCTTTGCAGAAACCACAGCATGGTGAACTCACTATTCAGTCCACTTAACAACAACTACCACAACCTTTAGTTATTCCTCTCTAGAAGATACACATTAAGATGCTCTTTCCTGAAAGGACTATTCAGCCATCAGAAGAGGAAGGGTAAATTAACTGTGGCATCCCCTCCCTTATTTACATGCTGTAAAAAGGCTTTGGTAGTTTTACAAATGAGATCATCAATTTCTTGTCACCCAATTCAGTGTAAATGAAGAATTCTTGCACTACTATATTCCTGCTGTACACTGGTATTGCAGCTAAGGCTACAAGTATCTTTAATTATTATGGGATGCAATAAAATAGTAAAACAAAACTTTAGTGTTTACTTGCGTTTTTAAAAACAAACAAGAAAGCAAACAAACAAAAACTCTGAAGGAGCACAGGTCACAAAGCAGTTGTTTCTGACTTAAGTGGAACTGCTCATTTTGGAAAAATAGTTCCACAGAGGATTCCCAGCTCTAAGGTTTAGAAATCCTTGGGATTTCTATGGCTACGGAAAGAGGTCAGCCAGACCAGAATGCTCCTGTTCCAGTTCCTTTTAGATCTGATACAGAACTGCACTGTCCATCAGAGAGTCTATGTAGGAGAAAACCCAGATAAGCCTCTCTGTCTCTTGAGTTTAGGGTACAGCTGCATAATTGCAGCTATATTGCTATACTGCTGCCCAAGATGCTGCTGAATATTTTTCACGGCAGGGGAGCAGAGCCATCTCTGCCAAACAAAAGAAACAGGAGCACACACTGACACTTTGCTTCCAGCTATGCTGCACCCTGTCTGCTCAGCAGCTCACAGTTCCCCCTGTTCCCAGCTGAGACATGGAGACAGCAACAAGAGATAAATGCAGACATCAACACAGCTATTCTTTCTACAAACATCCATACCTTTCAGGTAGGTGGGAAAAGTGAGTTGGACTGACCAAGACCTAGTCTACCCTGTTTGTTCTCTACCATGTGTGCGCCTAAGAGCTCATACAAAGTAATCTGACAGCAGAAGTCTCAAACATAGATGTTCTGCAGTTACTGATCCCGTTCTCCTTCATCATCCTCCCTTCCTTCTAACACAATGAACTTAGGTTACCAACGGCTGTGAACAAAATTCCTGTTCCCAACACCAGCTCTGTATGCCACCAGTACAGAAACAGGATGATCCTTCCACTTTCCTCTCATACAATGACACTCTGGCAGAATCTAAGAATCACAAGGTTGGAAACGACCTATAAGATCATCTAGTCCATCCGTCTTCTCATTACCACTGCTACCACAGGCTACTAAACCATATCTCACAGCTCCTCATCCAGACGCCTCCTGAACACTTCCAGGGATGGCGACTCCACGACCTCCCTGTGCAGGCCATTCCAGTGTCTGACAACTCTCTGAGAGAAAAAGTTTTATCTTGTGTCCAACCTAAACCTCCTCCTCTGATACAACTTGTGGCCATTTCCCCAGGTCCTGTCCGTTGCCTGAGAGAAGAGGTCGAACCCCGCTTCACCCCAACCTCCCTTCAGGAAGTTGTAGAGTGCAATGAGGTCTCCCTTGAGCCTCCTCTTCTCCAGACTGAAGAATCCCAGCTTCCTCAGCCGCTCCTCGTAAGACTTGTGCTCCAGACCCCTCATCAGTTTCATTGCCCTTCTCTAGACACGCTCCAGGGCCTCAACATCTTTCCTGTAGTGAGCGGCCCAAAACTGAACACAATACTCAAGGTGCGACCTCACCAGTGATGAGTAGAGGGGGATGATAACCTCCTGGCTCCTGCTGGCCACACTATTTCTAATGCAGGTCAGGATGCCATTGGCCTTCTTGGCCACCTGGGCATGCTGTCGGTTCGTGTTCAGCCGAGCATCGATCAACACCCCCAGGTCTCTTTCTTCTTCACAATCATCTAGCCACTCATCCCCAAGCCTATAACGCTGCTTGGGGTTATTGCGGCCAAAGTGCAGGACCCAACACTTGGCCTTGTTGAACCGCATCCCATTCATCTCAGCCCAGTGATCCAACTTCTCTAGATCCCTCTGTAGGGTCTCCCTACCCTCAGGCAAATCCACACCACCTCCCATCTTGGTGTCATCTGCAAACTTACTGAGAATGCAAAGTGCTGACTGGGAAAGGAACATCATGTGTATAAAGAATAATGCAGAAGTTCTGTGCTCTTCTGAAAATACATGTTTTCTACTTCTCTCTTTCCACATCCTTCAAGCCTCTCTCCTGGGGGAAAGGATTTGCGTCTTTTTTTCTCCCCTTTTCTTCTTCACAAGATATACAGTCAAAACTTTGACAACACGATTTTTTCCAAGGCATGCTAATCCAGCAAAAGGAAGCCACAGCTTTCAGGAAGTTTGCATTTCCTATTTCAAGACCTAACATTTCCTTCCTCTTTCTTGATCTCAAACCCAATGGACAGCCTGGTTTTGAAATGTTACAGACTAAACATAAAGTACTAAATTATCCTTATTTTTCCTTTCATTCTAAATAGATTTATTTTATTTCTTTTTTTTCTTCGGTTGAAATAGTCTTTTTATATGCGTCAGTGGCTTAATAGGCTGTGCTCAATCTGAACAGATTTATACCATGCTCTATTTGATTTATTACTTCTCTGATCAGCATTTATGGAACAACACTTTTTATTTTCACACCCTGTGGGAAAAACTATTGATACATAGAACATATCTGTAATTAAATGATTGCAATCGGAACTTTTGTGCTTTAAATTTAGTCTAAGGCTCCAAAAAAATAGTGTTTTTTATATACTGAACTTCATTCCCACTACTGCCACTCCTTTAAACAGAGGCTGGTTCTTACCAGTTTGGTACTAAGAAAACAAAGGAAAAAAATCACTTTCTTGGGCATAAGTAGGTCTACTGAGTGACTGACTCAGAGAAATCTTCTGTTGAAGAAACTGGAGAAGAAATTATATCCATTTTATAGATATGTCTTTTACATGCTACCTGAGAATACAAACGTATCTTTCCAGAAGACCTCCATCTGCAGCAGCACAATAAAGTCTAAGCTTTGTAACGGAACCCAAAGTATTCCTCTCTGTCAAATCTTAGAGAACTTACCCACAACTCACCCTCAACTCATAACAAAAAGCTTCAGGAACAATCCATGCCCACAGGGAAAGATCCTTTGTCTGGTTTCTTTCTCTTGCAAATATGCACTCATTTTATAAGCTCCTGGATGGCAAACATTATATGGAGAGGTTATGGTCCTACCTTCTCCCAGGTAGACTGCCCTCAGTTTGATTATTTCCCCCAACCTGCTGCATCTTGGATCGTTCGATGTGTTCCACATATGTCTGGATCATCTGTGAAGAGGAGAAAATACATGAGCCAAACAGAATAAAATTAAAGACTCCATTGGATTCAATGACTGTCATGGGTCCCTTCCAACTTGGGACATTCTGTGATTTTTTATTTTTTGAACTTTTTTTTTTTTATACAGAATCCATTTCCAATTTATTTTTTATTTTTAAAAAGAAAAAGGAGAATGAGCACTCATCTTTGCTTTTTTTATTTTTATTTTTAAACTGGTGACATAAGTGAATGGACAAATCTGACAGAAAATCTGTCACAGAACTGTGTCAGAAGTGACTTAAACTTAGCCTTAAGCCATGAAAAAGTACATCCAACAATCAAATAGATCTCCACAAGGCTGGTTAGCAGTGGGAGGTGAGGTAGGAGACCTCTGTTCACAGAATTACTGACCCATGAGGTTGGAAGGGACCTCTGGAGTCATGCTGTCCAATGACCCTATTTAGGTAGAGCCACCCAAAGCAGGTTGCACGAGACCATACTCAGCGAGCTTGTGAATATCCCCAGTTAAGGAGGTTTCACAATTTCCCTACATAACCTGCACCAGCACTTGATCACCTGCACGTAAAGTAGAGCTACTTAATGTACAGACAGAAGATCCTGTGTTTCAGTTCATGCCCTCTGACTCTTGTACTGGCACCACTGAAAAGAGTGTGGCTTCATCCTTTTTGCACCCTCCCTTCAGACAATTTTGATGTTCTCAAGGTTCAGAAGCTCTAGTCACCGCTGGGATAAAACCAAATTCATTGACGTGACTTTATGGGTAAGCAAAGAGTTTGTTTATTTAGAAGGAAACAGACAACAGCTTACCTCTGTGTGACGCTGATGTAAAGCATTATACTCTTTCTTCATTTCTGATTCACGCTCCTCCAACCGTGAAACTGTGCAGAAAAGATTCCAACCATTAGCTAACATACACATCAGGTTCCTCAAAGAATCTACAGAAATCTCCAAACTTGTACTACAAAATAGGTATGCTGTGTTGAAAATGAATTCCTACCTTCTGAACAAAGCAAAAAGAAACAAAGTAATGCATATTAGAGTACATGGCTTTCATTACAAACTCACTTCACAGATGCAGCTGTGTTCTCAAAAGAGGTAGGCCAGGTGGTGCAATACAAGTGCAAAAATAGAGATCTTGAGCAGTAGTCTGGTGCCTTATAAATGTGGTGGTTTGACAACAATTTAAATTATCCTTTGGGGTAGGTGACTCCGGCTGTTTGAGCAGGAGTGTTACACAGAACATAATGGGAACCTCAACCAACAAAATGCAGTTCCGCTTATTAAGGAAATATTTGCATAAACAAATATATAAATCTGATTCATCTATATGAGGAAAAAAACAGGGAGGTTCTGTTCAAGTACAAGAAGAAACTAGAAACCAGGTACCAAAAAATGGCCCAGATCTTGCTGTTGGAGAGACTAAACATGCTCCATGCAAGAGAGCCAATGAAACCTGTACTAAACTAGTGGGGATACATCCCACCCTGTAGATACCTCAAAATTTTATACCTAAGAAAAGGGTAGGTATAGATTTCAGGCCTTGAATAAATTATTTTAAAACAAATGACAAAAATAGCACATGAAAAATATATATGCAATTATATGCTTATGAAAGGCAAACTATATAATCATATCTGAAAAACAACTTTGCTTACTCTGATCTGCATAGTTTTTGGTCTTCAGCTCCAACTGTCGAGTCTGAAATTCAAGGTGTTCCACGTGCATTTGTAGCTCTTTCTTCTCCTGTTCCAGTGCATCTTCAAACTCTATAAATTTCTGTACAGGTAAAAACCAGAGGAGAGAAGGATGAGGAGTAAATATAACATATCTGTGCTATATGACTTCTCCCGACTTTTCCCCTCCTCTCCACCCATATTGTGTATATATATACACAGTAAGAGATACAATTTCTGTATGCTTTAAGTAGTGCAACAGCATTTAATCAAACTATAAATAGTACCTTTATAATAGAAAGTACCTCTCTTATGAAGGAAAGTTGAGGCAGCTGAGTTTTTTCAATCTCAAGAAGAAAAGGCACTAGACAGACCTCACTATGGACTTCCAGAACTTGAAGGGAGAGTGACTTTTTACACAACCTGATAGTGATAAGGGGCAATGGTTTTAAACTAAAAGAGGGGAGATTTAGATTAGATGTTAGGGGGAAATTCTTTACTTGGAAAGGAAAGGCCCCGACACTGCTGCCCAGATAGCTGTGAGTACCTAATCCCTAGAGGCATTCATGGTCAGGCTGGATGGCGCCCTAAGCAGCCTGATGTGGCAGAGGGCAGCCAGCAGCAAGGGGGGCAGAGAACCAAAAGGGCTTTAAGGTCCTTTCCAACTCAAGACATTCTATGATTCTATGACAAGGATGAAGAATACTGACATGAATCAAATTCATGCTTGTAGCCTCAGAAACAGCACAATTTCCAATGATTTACTGAAAGCAGATACTGTGGACATTATACTTCATTATAAACTTACAAATTAAGCACAATCAGAGCTGGTCAAAGAAAATACAAAGTAACAAAAACCATGTAGTCTTGTAGACTTTTTAAAGATACCTTAAAATAAATGAGATGTACTGTTTACAAAAAACTACGTTCAGAATTAAAACGCCCAGAGTACTACATTTAAAATCTGAACAGCAAATTTGCTGACTGCATTCTTTCACTTTAACACCACCAAGAGAAAAAAAAACACAGTGCTGGTTAAGGAAACACGGGCTTAACCTAACGCTCTAAGGTGTTCTGGAGATCACAAGGTATCTCATACGCAGGGTCAGATCCTGTAGTTGATTTTCTTCAGTTTTCCCACTGCAAGGAGCTCAGTTCAGACCAACACCTCAATGATTGCACAGCTCCTAGCTTTATATTTACAGAGATGTAGCAAAGATTTTTAGAAAACGGGTAATCCCAGTGTTGTTTAAGGAGAAATATTCCTTTCTTTTTTACCCCATTACAACAAAATAGACGGAAAAACTGGAAGAACTAACAGCCCACTTCCAGTTGTTCTAGATAGTAAAGCTGACCACAGCATTACTGTTTTTTCCAGAACCCTTATACTAGCTTTCAAAGAGCAATTTTTCAGCAGTTACAGGAACCAGATATATTTTAAACAGTTATCAAAGAAAGGTAAAACACAAAGTTGCTATATATATACAAATTAGTCTTGCTAGAGACTCTCCCTGGATTTCAAGCAGGACAACTAGTCTATAATAACTCAGAACTAGATTACAACAACCAACATGACTCACATGCTCATTATTAAAGGAAAAACATCTAGCAAAAAATCATCTTAAAGTGAAAGAATGAGTATTCCTACAAAAAGCAGCAGCACACTGGCGGTGGCTTAGCTTCCTGCATTACTGGCTTTCAGTGGAAGAAAATGACTAAAAATAGTAGCATGGGGTCAGAAATAATTATATCACATTAACAATAAATCAAGCAGAGTGAGCTAGAAATGCATATATGCAGAAATCTTATTACAAGGCCTTAATCCAAGCTGCCTGGCAGCACGCACTACATGCCAACAGGACTAGCAATGGCTCAGCCACTGTCACCTTACCCTCATGCTAGGTAGATGGTAGTGCTGCAATGTAGTGTCCCAGCAGAACAGCAAGGATACACAGCCACCTGAGAGAGCTGTCTGCAGGGCAGGGAAGACACACTCCTCCCCCCTTCCCACCCACAGAAAGCTCATGGGCTGGGGAGGTGTAGTAGAAATGCCAAGTCACAGCCTGCAACAATGATGAAGCACCTGGAAGAAAGGCAGGGCCGACCCAGAGGAGCTCAGGTGCATGCAATGTACCTGAGTGACTGGAAGGGGTGGAGCCAGGATCCACCCCTTCCCAGATCTCATTTAAGGGTTGGCAGTGGAGGTGAGGGCATCTCTTCCTGGAGATACCTGAGTCCTTCCAGGTGTAAGCAGCTCCTGCATTTCTGTGTCTGCTGGATTTGGGCTTGTTCTCATTTGCTGTAGCCAAAGACTTTGCCACCCTGCTATTATCACAGTACTTTCTATCCCATTATAGTGTTACAGGAGGCAACAGAGGCTGTGCAGCATCCAACTCACAATTTTGGGCAGTAACTAACTGGCAATTTAGGATGTTATGTTGACAGTACTCTGTCTTAGGAAGCCAAAACAAAGAAATGGGCCAACTCTCAGTTATTTGACTTCTCACCCATTCAAAACTAACCTTCTAGTGCCATTATACTCATGAGCAGAGGGCCTGCTAAGTGCTATCCAAGACAAAGATTCTCCAGAGGGCTCGGCTCTCCTAACAGAATCTGCTTCACTCAGTGTGAGGTTTGAAAAGAGAGGATTACTTTCTCATGAAGCAGATGTCTTCCATGTAGTATTTGATGTACAAATCACAGCCTGCTACTGTAGCTACTCTACAGGCAATTCCAAGTCATACAGTAATATCAGAGCTTCAAGAAAAAAACCTGATATCTTTCCACTTCAACTAATATAGAAAGAGGATGCTTCAAGTAAGCCGCTTCTCAAAAATGTGGCTGTGAGCAACAGGCTCAATCAGGAAGAAGCTTCTATTTCCATCTTCAATATAAAAAACATCCTGCTTCTCACTTTCTGAATTCACCTTCATTGGTTCACGTCTCTTACAGAGCTCTGTAAAAATCAACAAATAGTTAACAACCTCACACCATAAAGAGATGTTAAGATCTTTATCTTATATAAAATGTGTATGAAAATAAAGACATTTGTATAGCAAAGCAAAAGGGGATGATTAAGAAATGGAGTCTTGTATACCATACATCATTTCTATATGAGTGTTATTGTGACTCCACTGTGTGAAAACGTTCCTAGTTTCTATCAGAAAATGGACAGCTCCAATCTATTTACACTCACACAAACACCGAACCATCAGCCCTCATACAGCAATAAAATTAAAAGAAGAACTTGTTCCATTTACCCATTGCCATTTATGTTTCCCCAAAGTGACAGACCTGCTAGGTTTGAGGGTGGCTCAGACAATCAGTGTCAGCCAGGTGCCTCACCACTTTCAGCAAACACTCACTTCTGCACATGAAAGCATGATGTGGGCCCTCTCAGGAGCCACAGCTCTGTTGCTCTGCTCAGCCTCGGGCAACTGCACAGCCACTCCTCACCATAACAGCACCTTGGGGAACAAGCACAATACCCCTCTGTACCTGCAGCCTCCCTGTCAGAGTAAACCTACTGCCCTTCAGTGAAACCACCATTCGTCATCCCTGTGCAAGAGCCCCCAAACAGCAACTACATCATGGGAAAATATGCCATCAGGAAGCACAAACTCAAAGCACAGCCTGTACCACCTTCTCCATCTCAGAAGGATCTCAGCATCCCATCTGCAGTAACTACCTCGAGTTAAGGTAGAGTTCAAATGACCAAACTATTACACTCCCATAAGTTTGCCAACAGAAACTGCAGACAAACAAATTCTGGTAGCAAATGATCAGTTGGAGAAAAAAAGAACTTCAGCTTCAACTTTGAAATGAAGCAATCAGTAATTCTGAACATTTGTCTGCACTATGCTTTTTGAAATTCTTTGGCAATTACTTTATCACATCACATTTCATGGTTGCTAGGAAATCTCTCTCATACTTGCGACAAAACTTAGCAGTAGACAAAGGCATTCTAAGTCTTATCTTATGCTCTGCTTGGGTTCTCCACATTTTAATATGTCCTGCAGATATAATGTTCCAGTTTTAACAGCCATGATACGGAACTCTCATGTATTTTCATTGCTGAGCTTTGCCTGAACTTCAGAGCACTTTCACCATACACTTTATGATACAAACCAGCCTTGGTACCAGGAACCATTTTATACTTTCTGTGAATTCTATGAATATTTCTGTATTGACTATTCACAATACCTAACACCTCACACATAAATTTAAACATAAAAACATTTAATATGGATTCAGCTGAGGTCTCTGATCTCAAGTAAAGCTGACAGTGAAAAAGGCCATTAGTAAAACAGATACATCGACATAAGAACATAGAGAACAATCTCTTCCTCCCCATCTTTTCTGATACACTGTAAAGCCATTTTAATTGTATTTCAACCTAGAATTCACAATTCACTAGCCCAGCAGTACACTGTACTGTCAGATGGGCAGATGCTCTGAGCTATGCCCTGTACTCAAATATTTGTTATCTTCAAACTCTCCTGAAGAAACATTTCTATCTGAACAGAAGCACACAGTCCTAACAAAGTAACATTTCCTTGACAACTGCAGCTCTTAAAGGTTTTTGCTTCAGTTGCTAATTTCAAGAATTCACAAATACATCTTCTATGTGTTAGCTACTCTATAGCTATAGACTGATCTCTTAATACTTCTGTGAAACAAAATTGTTATTTTGGCAGATATCAACAAAACTATCTCATGCATTCCTATTCCAAGATATCTGAGCCTTCTTTACAAGAATAGAACAGCTTTGTTCTTCAGATGCTCCCCATGCAGCAAGCCTGGTGCTACAGCAGAGCCAGGGGAGGCGGAAGGGTTCTTCCCAACCCCCCAGCCCTGATAAATCTGTGCCCCCACAAGCCATGGGACCAGTGCTGTAGAGGAACATAGAGGCAACATGGGCTCCTAGCAGAGCTCTTCAAGACAGCCTTGTGGTAAGCCGGGCTGACAAGACAGGATGCAGTACTCAAGTGCAGCAGAGGAGACAGGACTGGGAGATGTCACTCGTGAAGAGAATCAAAACATCACACAGGAGGAACCAGGTGATGCTGAAGGCCAGAGAGATACTGGGACTAAGCAAGGGCATGCATGTAACAGTGAACATTATGGTTGCAAGACAAGAAGTCTCGAGCTGTCATGGTTTTATGATT
>VXAB01005796.1:0-57375 GCA_013399175.1 Odontophorus gujanensis | reverse complement strand
TGGCACAGCAGTGGGAGGAGTGCACCTTACTCACAAATACATGCGTTGATCTGTGCCTTGCCTGCCAATCTTATCTGGAAAAAATAGTGATATAACTTTTGGAAAAGCTTGACTGAAGGATTATGTGTTTATTGCCACTGTTTTCTGTTTTTGTCTTTTTTCATGACGATTTTGAATCTGCAGGCAATATTGTTCTCTTTTTCTTTTAGGTGCTGTAGCCGTCTTGATCCCTCGCCTAGACCTGGTGATTTCTTTCGTTGGAGCTGTCAGCAGCAGCACTCTGGCTCTGATTCTGCCCCCTCTGGTTGAAATCCTCACGTTCTACAAGGAAAACCTGCGTTTGTGGACAGTACTTAAAGATGTTTTTATAACTGTCTTTGGAGTGGTTGGATTTTTAACAGGGACGTATGTGACAGTTGAAGAAATCATTTACCCTGAGTCCACAGTTCTGGCTAATGCAACTGAGAGCATCTCTGCTGTTCTAAATGCTACAGACTTGGTGATTGGTTTAGATTAAAAATGTGATGCCACAGACTCTTTTGTTCTTTAATGAGAATCCAGGATGGATGGCAGACCTACATTTGGGACAAATTCCAAGGAATTTCAAACCAGTTCTTAAAAAATCACATGTAGACCTTTATCCCTCTCTTTGTTCTTTCTCTCATTACTTCGCATTTACTACCTAAATTAACACATTTGTTTTCAGTCTTCTGTGCTCATCTCATTAAAAACTGAATTGATGTCAGGATTTAAATTATGTATATGGATATAAGAAGGAAATATGGTATTAGATTGTTTGCAAGACAGAAGAAGAGTTTTCCTAAAGAAGTTAAAATACTTTTCTCCTTAGAAAAGGTAGAAGTCTGTCCATTCGTCATATGTATATGCAAAGTCTAGACACTACTGTTTTCTCTCCAGCCCTGTTTTAAGGGTTTATGTGGGAGTTAAATGATGCATGGATCTGCTCTTGGCTGTGTCCAATGGGGTGCACCCCAATGAACCAGAGACAGTTACTGAAGAACTGTGGTTTTTATTTCTGTTCTGAGGACTTTGATATTTGCCTTGGGGAAGTTTTAGTGTGGTTACAGTTGTGTAGATGTTTTCCTTGGGAGCTGGTTTGTCTGGAATCACAGACCAGTGTGTAGAATGACAGTGGCTCTCATTCACTCCTTTCACATTGGTTCCAACAGGAAAGACTAATCCCTTGTAGTATAGAGTGGTGGAACAGCATGACCACTGGTGTTGGTGGGCTACATGACAGTAGGGTAAAGACATTTTTTCTTGCTGACCATCTGAACATTAAAGCTCAAAAAATAGACAAAGCTGACAGAGAGCCAAGGCTTTGAGTTAAAGGTTGGATTCTTTGTTAGAACAAAAGAGAGAGAGTTAGGAGTGCTCTTTCCATCTTCTGTGGTCTGTTAGCATGAACTGCTCAGCGTGGTCACATCTAGGCTCCATGAGAATGGCATCCATGGAACTCTGCAACATAGAGGTTTGACTGCATAGAGCAGCTTAAGGTTTTTGAAAGGAAGAGATACTGCTTTCTAGAATGGAGCTTATGCCATCTTTTCACACACATAATCTATGGGTTATTTGTGAAAAACTTGTAATTCACTGTGAAGGGTGGGAGCACAGAGAGTATCTGCTTTGAAGCCCATTCTGCCTGCCTACAGGTTGTCTGAACATGTTGGTTATCTCAGAACTTGCTTTCAAATTCTGCATGGAGAGGTACAGCTTATATGAGATATAGGGTATACATGTGAAAATATTAATTTTTTAAAAAAGTAAATATTTCCTTTAGAGTTAGAATGAAATGTTACAAGATGTTGTTTAGCAGAGCAGTGTTACTTTCTTTAGTGATGTGAAAAACATTCAACACCACAAATGTTAAGTCATTTATTTTTGTATATTTTGGTAACTGCTGCCCTGACATTTTTTACACCATTATTTTTTTCTTAATTACAACTACAGAAGTGTATGAAAATATATATATTTTTCCTTTATCTATTGCTAGAAGTCTATAAACTATATTTCTATTGGAACATATAATAATTATTTTTGCATGCTTACATTCTGCCTTAAATAGGATCTTCCATGCCCTTTGGTGATTTTTTGTTCTTATCTCCATTTTGTAAGAGGAAATAGAGTATGTGTCTACGTCAGTAATTGGGTGGAAATGACTTTTGTTCAGCCAGCCTGCATACTGAGTCCTCAGCTGGAATCCTGCTTTTCAGGGTTCATATTTGACTTTCTGGCTCACACTGCGTGGATGAAATTCACTCTAAACACCAAAGCTATATTTTTGATTTTGTTTCCTGAAATCACTCTATGTTTTGTAAAACAGTATAATTGTATTTATGGTAGTCTTTCTTTTTATGAAGATATTTCTTTTCTAAGGGATATATTTAATTATAACATTCCTCTAAGAAATATGGTTTGATAAAAACCTCTCTTTTCATAAAAATTAACTTAAGAATATATTTAATATTTGGTTGTCATTAGTATCTGTCTCAGAAATCTATTATTTGGTAATCTACCATTTGGCATTAAGAGTGCTAAAATAATATAGTCCCAGATACATCTGTATTTATATTTTTGGAATATTTCTCCCATCGTTTACCATGTACTGGCTGTATTTGAGCACTTTTTCTCCATGCTTATAAAGATATTTCTGATAGGAATTTCTTCATGTGGTTTGAACTGTGTGCACGTGTTTAAGCAATAGTTCTGAGCAATGCTCTTATTTTTCATTTAGTGTGGAGAAGGTTAAATACTTGGCAGGCTCTTTAAAGGCATGAGACTCGGTGGGATTAATGCTATAGCATTAACTTTTTGTGTCAAAGTGTCACTGAGGAAGAAACACAGGTAATTATCAGAGGGGCATAAAGTAGCTTCAGCTTCTTGTCTTAAGGGCTTTTTAGTCTTTGAGCTGCTTTAAAAGACATCAAAGCTAAATGTTTCAGTGTGCTTGGTTGTAAACCATACACTACATAACAATAGACTATATCTGCCCAGCACGTTATACTTGTTATACATACTTCAACTGGAACCTTTTTTAGTGGGATTGATAGGATTTAAATGCAAGTTATTTTTCTTGTTAGTTTTGAATCTTTCTGTGCGTGTTTGTCGAGTCCATTCGTATCATCTTTTCCTCAGTGGCTGTGTCCTAGCGATGTGTTTCACCTCTGAGAAAGCCAGGGTGCAGCACATCTTGCCCAGCTCAGAGTTTGGTGGTACTTTTTGGCTGATGAAAGTGAGTACTGATGTGAAGATTTGCTGAGCTCAGCAGGTGACCATGGTACCCAGGTGAATGCAGCAACATTTTGAAACTAAGATCACCTGTTAAGAAGCTTGGTAGGTTTGAGGAATATAATGTGAGCTGTCAAACTTCAGATAACCTGGTCCAAATACAGATTTTACTGTTGTGTCTCATGGACTGCCTGGTGAAGGAGATTTTCAGACAGATTTATTGCTGTTGATAGGCCAGATGTGAAATAGTGTTTTTATGCAGTGGGTCAGTGTTGCTGTGTCTACTGATGTTACATCTTTTGAATCTTTAAATTGTTAATATATTTTACACAATGTTTCTCCTACAGTGTAGGATTTTCATGACTTTAACACTCACACGGAGCATTTGTGTGGCCTGCTCTTTCAAATAGAAAGACTGAAGAATCAGAATATCCTGCTTTGGATGCCACTAAAATTGTCATTAGTAGAACTAAAATAGAACTACTACATCTGAATAATAAGAGTGCTCCTGTGAAACACTGCCAAATATTTAAAAGATGGGAAATCTGACAGAAGCCCCTTGTGAATTATAAGGGTGTTCATTTTGCTTTTAAAGTACTGTAATATAAATTTCAAGTTAAGATGCGGGGAGTGAAACTCCGGATTTAATGGTTATGGTTTACATTAATATATATTTATGAGGAAAGTGTAATTGAGCGCAAGCTAAATTAAACAGCAAAATGTGATTGGCTTATGTTCTTGACAAGGAACAGAAAGCTGTTGTATTTATATACTGTACATGCTGTTACACTTAACAATATGATATTGTCAACTGTTTCAATGTAATTTAATTATTAGCCGAATTATAAGGATCTGGATCGTTTTCTTGTCTGTAAGTGTTCATCCTGAAATATTGAGCAAGGAGGAGGGTGGCTTTGCCTAATGTTCTGTAGCGTGGATCTTCTGCATCAATAAAGACTAAAATAATAACCTCCTCCTAACTCACTGTTATCCTGCCTGTCACCACATCACATCACTAGAAGAAATAGATGCCTTAATTCAATATCTACTTTTGTTTTTATTTTGAAGTTATCCAAAGGATGCTGGGTGGTTCACTTGGAACTCAGGAATGCTCAAGAGCTGAAGGTTCTTTGATAAGAAACCTCACTTCATAGTAATGTGGACGCGGTGAAAAATCCTACTTCTGCTCCAAGATTATTCGTGAGGGCACACTTAGATTTCAGAGGTACTTTAGTATGTGAGACAAGTTCAAAACGTAGAAAGGCAGCCAGAAGTTCCTGCTGAAATTCCAGTTCACTTCTGAAAAACTGCCAAGAAAAAGCTGTGCTTTTTTAAACAGGACAAGTTCTTATCATGGTTGGGTATGTACTGGCCTTAGTTTAAAAGTGTTGGCCTCAGTGAAGCGTTGGGTTTTGAATAATGAGGTATGGAGAAAATTGATGTGAGAGTTCTGCACTTTCTAACTAAAATGGAAATTACTAGTTGGAAACAAAAACAGCAGTATAAGCTTTCACGTGCTCTGTAATTATCAGATATCGATTTGGAGATCTGATTTGCAATGGTCCCAGTTTTAATATAGGGCGCTGTGAAGGTGTGCTCAGCTAGGCACCCAGAGTCAGTCAGCCCATTACAGTGGCTTGCCTAAATAGATTATTTTTTACATCTCACATGCGAGACAAGGCTACTACTTCATAAACTTAAAAAAAACCAACAAACTGAACCCAAGAACTTAGGTTTTGTTTGTCAATGCTCATATTTATTAAGATATGTATTTATTTATTTGAAGCCACTTTTTACCCCTCTCTACTTTCCAGCTCTGTGAGCTTCATGTGTACAGGTAACGTAGTGAACAACATTTGAACAGGACTTTAAAGTAACAGTATTGAGGCGCAGGATATTTTTCCCACATACCTACACATGTTGTCATTTTAGTCACTTTGGGATATGTTGCATCATGTTCAACTGCTGTTGCATAAGAAAGGCTTGATTCTCCTGTAGATCCTGTTCTGTATTGGTCTTTCTGTGATTATGGGTGTCTTAGACAGCAAAGGTCATTTCAAACAGCAGCTGCCATCTGTGGTTAGGTAACTGAGTCATGGTCTTAGAAAATATCAATATGAACTTTTAGAAAGGATCTAGGGCTTAAGTAAGTTGTTTAAATGTCAGTCTTGGTGCTATTTGATATGCATCAGGGCATCTAGACATCCATGTGCAGTTTGTAGATTGGATAAGAGATCTGAGCCTTTCCTGATCAGCAGCAAGACACGAGGCTGCAAGATACACTCGGACATCCCAAATGCCAGTGAGCATTAAATGGTCTCTTAAGCATCATTTGTGCTATCTTCTTCCAAGTCTATGACACTATTGCTGTTAACGGGTTCATGTTGATGCAGATTAGCAGAGCAACTCTTGGCCCACTGGCGAGTGGATCATTTGATTCCCCTAGCTGGACTGGCTCTGGAGGTGTCGGCCTGGTCTACGCAGATTTATTATCACTGAAGTGACTAAATGTGACTCAGCTGTATTCAGGAAACCAGCCTGCCACGGAAGAGCTGGCATCCACCTCATGAGCTTTATGGGTCACACTTGAAAGTGCATGCAGTATGTGGGCTTTCCTGCATATGCATCATGTTTTACAACACAGGCACTACTTTACTTTTATCCCTGTGGCTTTTACAGTTTGCATGGCTCTTTGGATCAGATTTCAGCTGCTGACTTTCCCCCCACAGGTGACAGCCCTTTGTTGTCACAAGCATCTATCAGAACATGTGGTGCATATTCAAAGTTCTATACTGCTGTTATAATTGCTGAACTCCTGTCAGCTTGGATGAAAGATTTTTATTTATATCTATAAATACGTATCTTTCTTATGTATTTGTTAAAACTCCACATTCTCTTCCTGCCCAAGCAATTTGCTTGCAAGTCACTGCTATGCCTGCATCCAAAACTGTTTCCTGGCTCAAAATGCAAGGCTCATTCTGTCCATTGCTCTCAATTTTAAACTGTTATGCTTCTTGTCATCCTGCTGCAGGCTGTTATTATGCTCTGCTTTGTTCATTCAAAACACCTACATATTGTAAATGCATGTCTGAATTAAATTCCTTCCAGAATTTCCAATTGCTGTGTATTTTGTTGAACACTGCTAGCACAGCTGATTTTAAAAGATGAGAATCAGGGAGTTCAAGGACTTGGATGGCAGTAATGCTGACAGAAGTGTGCGCTGACAATGGTGGAGTTATCTAAGAAGGAAGGTACAATCCATTGTTGTTGTGGACTTGAACTACCCAGACCCTTTCTATTAGAGCAGTGCTGAAGAGGACTCTAACAATGGTGCCACAAAGATCACATGCACAGCATCACATTGGTTGCTGCTCACAGTTCCAAGTATTAATGGCTGAGGTCTCCAAGTATTCCTAATGTTTGTCTCCATACATCTCCTTCTGCTCCCTACTTTTCCCCATCTGAATGGTCTGTATGCGAAAGCACAAAACATGATCAGCCTCCTAACAGAGGAATGCACAGTTTTGCTGCAGCACACTCATTTTCTCTTTCTGTTACGCATTTTGGATCTTGCTTCATCCACAGAAATCTGCATTGGCCAGTCAAGCTCTGGTTCTTCCTGTGCTTCCTTCCCTCCTATTTAGCAGAACAGTTTCTGTTTCCATCTCTTTTAGCCTGTTCAGCTGATTGTCTTTTCTCTTTACAAATGTATTTCTACCATGTTCCTTTTTTATTTATGTAACACGCCTTGCCTTGTGCTATCATATGCAATGCCAGATGCTATTTACAGCCTCTATGATTTTGTCCTATTGGCATTTACTTGTTTTGGAGGAAATGGCTGTAGTTAGTAAGAGGATTGTCAAACATTTTTATTTGGGTCCTGGACCTCGATGTTAGAGATGTTTTATTCATAATGTGGAACTGTTTTCCTCTTCTTAATTAAAATACAGCTGGATGACCCTTCTCAATGTCCTGAATTACAATGCTCTTCATTTTTTGGACAAAACAAAGGCATGAATCTTGGATCTGCTGGAGACAGCCACATTGTCCAACTCAAACAGAAATGATTGCTTACAGACTTGCAATCCCAGTGAAATTTGTTGATGTAGCAATATTTCCCTATTGCAGTTCATTCCCTTCGGATTGGTTACACAAGGAAATGTACAGCTTGTCTTGCAGTGAAGTTAACTACAACATATCAAATGACATTTCTAAAGGCCTGGAGACCTTCCCTTCAAACTATGTATGTTTTGGTTCCATTGTATTTGTTGTCTTCCATATTTCTGTTTTCACTGTTATATATCTTAATTTATAAGATAATATTTTTCTTCTTCTGTTTGGGACTGCATAGGTTATCTCTCTGAATTGTGTTAGAATTAGCTGGGGTGGTATGGCTCTAGCAGTACTTTGTGATAAAAACATGAATCAACATAGATATAATAAAAATCTAAAGCTGTCATGATATCCTGAAAGTAAAGTAAGGCCTTTTCCAACACTACGAGGTGCTGAGTTTGATAGACAAATACAGAAATAAAGACTCCTTTTTTCAGTAACTCAAGACAGGCAAGAATGACTTGATTTGCCCAGGTCTGCCAGTTACTTTTGAAACACTTAATTCATACTAACACAGTTGTAAATTAGGAAAGGATCACTGTGCACATAATTATTATATTATATATAATAATATATATTATATTATGGTAAATGTTCAGTGCTCTACACACATAATGATTTATTGGCTCTCTTCAGTTAATGTTTGATGCAAACTACAGGTATTAACTAGCTTTTGCCTTCCAGATGTTCCCGTGTACAGTAGTACATGAGCAGTTCTATGGGTACTGTCATCCCATGTTGGATTACCTCTTAAACTTGCCAAAAGAAAATTTGCTTCATCCATTAAATGAGTGTGCAACTCACTGATTTCCCTCTGTGCAACACACATGGAAGTTACAAATACGCATATTAGGAAACAAAGGTTTCCTTGTCTTCTATTCTGCTTGGTTACTCTTTGTAAACCCATCTAGGACTCATAGCATTAATCCTTGTTCAGTTGCTGTGAACTGAGACTGCGAAGAAGGGCTCTGCTTCTTCCTAGCCATGGGTGCTTGGTGAAGTAGGTACTTCGTTTAGAACAATTGTGCTTTACATCAAGAGAGCTCTCTTGTAGGACATTGCAGGACACTCCAAACCATTAAGTATTGGCCAAATGCTGAAAGACTGAAAAATCTTCTGGTCTGTGCAGTGTATCATTTCTTGTTCACTTGGATTTCTTTTCTGGGGAGACATGGAGTGGAGACTCTAGAACTGAAAGGTAATATCTGAAGGGCAGAGAAGAGTAGCACTCAAAAATATTCTATTGTATTGTCCGTTATCCATTACTGCCAAGGGACAAATTGCAATTTTTTGCCTATTTTCTCTTCTATTTTTCCTTCTTTCTCATAAATATTTATGATCTGCAAAGCTATTATTTTTGAGCAAAGTAAATTTATTACCTGGAGGTGAGTTTAATTTTATTTTATTTTGCAATTATCTATGAGTAATGGCTGTGTAGGTGAATTCACAGTGTTCTCAAAGGCTTGCTTTCCATGAGGCTATTCCTGGCAAGAAGCATACACCTTGGTGTTTATTCAACTGTTAAGGATACAATTGCTTCAGAACTGTGATATTTTCAGCATTGCTTCAGTGTAGGCCATTGCAGATTCCTTAGCAGATAAGTGACTCTTGTTGTGCATCAAGGCCCATTTTGCATTAAGTTCTTGGCAAGAAATAGCTTAGTTCCTGCGTGGAAAAAATATGATGTAAATACAAAACAATCAAGTAGTGGTGGAAGAAACACGGTACCCAAGAAATACAGTTGCTGGGCCTGAATTGTGTGGACAAATATTAGGCTAAGGTACAGGTGCCCAATGGTGTCATTAGCATGCTGTCCTCCACCTGTGCTATGTGCCCTGCAGAGGCTTTGTGTCCTGTTTTCTCCATCTAGATAAGACTTCCTCCAATGCAAAGCCTGCTCATTCATGAAATCCTATTTTTAGGACCTAATTCTTAGCAAGAACAAAGGTTGTTTTGGGACACTGCATTGTGTTTTGACGAAACCTCACCTTTCTTTACCACAGAGTGATCTTTTCTGCTTAGCTTGGTAATTTTTCTGGACTCAACTGTTGCATTGGATGAGTTTGTTTTATATGCAAGTGTTGTTTGAAAGAAGAAACGGAAGGGACTGAAGGTATCTGGTTCACCTGTGCAAGCAGTTTGCTGTTGCTTGCAATTCTATCTATGCTCACTTTTCCTACTTAAGTGTTAAGCATTTGGAAGCTCTTATCCAGTCCCATTGCCTTTTTTCTGTCAGCTGCTCCTGATCAAGGTTAGTTGAATTGTTCAGTGGAAATACGTTTTGCTTTTAAGTTAAACCATTTTTTTCTGCCTCTCTGATTGTGAATCTCCCACAGCCCACTGAGCACTGCTTTTATCACCTGCCTTTTAAATTTGCCTTTAATTGAAGCCCAAGGAAGAGAAATACATTTGGATTCCCCTTTAAAATCTTTATTACCTACAGCTTGCAAATTGGAGCGTATTTAAAAAATGCTTTTGTACAGTTGATTTTGATTGGATGATAGTACAGTTACATCCAAATATCTGCAGGAAATAATGCAGTTCAGAGTAATGATGTGCTGTTCTAGAGCCTCCCAGGCAACATGAAAAAGAACCTGCAGAATACGTTTTAAAAATGCTGTGTAGATACAGCAACTAAACTGTGCAGAATTTAACCAGTGTTTGAAAAAATACAGAAAGGTATGGAGCAGAACTAAGCCCCCTCCATCTTTTTTGTTCATTGCTGGAGAATTCAACAGTTGACATGGGTGTGTATTAATAAAACGTTATACTGCTCATAGTACCACTAGGCAAAAAGTAGTGGATTTCTCAGTTTGACTAGAGGCTGAAATAAGAAAACCAGCATCTGTGAAAGTGTAAAAGCAACAATGTTCATGTATTCTTAGAGCTTAGAGGTGAAAAAGGGATCAGGAGATCACCAAATTTGAGGCTGGTGCATTACAGACTGCTACCTGACATCCAGTGACCTCAGCCCTTAATTAAAAAGGCATCAGTCACTATGCGAGAACTTCAGGAGGATGAAAATCTGACATTTCTTGTGGTATTTTGTTTGAGAGTTTACTCTCCCTCACAACTAGTATTTTGGCTCTAGTTTTATATTTATATTTAAATAAATATAAATGTCTGTGTTCTCTAACCCTTACAGATTTTACCATTTCCCCTTAGTGCATCGCTACTCCATTTCCTTTTCCCAGGTGTATGAATTTGCACTTATCTCATGGAATCACAGAATGGCTGAGGTGGGAAGAGCCCTCTGGATCATCTGCTCACTTAAAAACTCCGAATTTCTTTCCAGCATAATAGTCCTTACTTCGGTCCATGACCTCTGTGTCTGTGTGGTCTTCATCTAGTACAGAGAACAGGCTTTGCATCTAGTCCTTGAGGAAGTGTGAAATCATAGAATCATAGAATAGTTTGTGTTGGAAGGGACCTTTAAGTTCATCTAGTTCCTACTCCCTGCTATAGGCAGGGACACCTCCCGCTAGACCAGGTTGCTGTAAGCCCTATCCAGTCTGGCTTTGAACGCCTCCAAGGAGGAGGCATCCACAACCTTGCTGGGCAACCTGTTCCAGTGTCTCACCATTCTCACAGCAAATAATTTTTTCTTAATATCTAGTCTAAATCTACCCTCTTCCAGTTTAAAGTCATTTCCCCTCATCCTCTTACTACATGCCCTTACAAATAGACCCTCCCCAGCTTTCCAGTAGGCCCCCTTCAGGTACTGGAAGACCACTATAAGGTCTTCTTGGAACCTTCTCTTCTCCAGACTGAAAAGCCCCATCTCTCTCAATTTGTCCCTGTAGGGGGGGTGCTCCAGCCCTCTGATCATCTTTGAGGCTGTCCTCTGGACCCACTCCAACAGCTCCACGTTCTTGTGTTGAAGGCTCCGGAATTGGACACAGTACTCCAGGTGGGGCTTCATGAGAGCAGAGTAGAGGGGCAGAATCACCTCCCTTGACTTGCGGGTCACACATCTCCTGATGCAACCCAGGATATATGGTTGGCCTTCTGGGCTGCAAGCACACATTACTGGCTCATGTTGAGTCATTCATCAACTGACACCCCCAAATCCTTCTCCTCAGGATTGCTCTCAGGCCATTCTCTACCCAACCTGTCTCTGTGCTTGGGATTGCCCCAACCCAAGTTCAGGACCTTGCACTTGGCCTTGTTGAACTTCATGATGTTGACATGGGCCCACCTTTCAAGCCTGTCCAGATCCCTATGGATGACATGCCTTCTTTCTAACATGTCAACTGCAACACTGAGCTTGGTGTCATCTTCAAACTTGCTGAGGATGCACTCAATCCCACTGTCCATATCACCAACAAAGATGTTAAATAACACCAGTCTCTGCACAGATCCCTGAGAAACACCACTCATCACCAGTATCCATTTGAACATTGAGCAATTGACCACAACACTCCAAGTGCAATCATCCAGGCAATTCCTTACCCAGCAGGTGATCCATCCATCAAATCAGTTTTTCTCCAATTTGGTGATGAGGTTGTCGTGCAGGACAGTATCAAATGCTTTGCATAAGTTCAGGTATATGATGTCAGATCTGTATTGTTATGACTTAATTTTCTTTGATAGATTAGTCTGTCAAGTTTTTCTTCACTGTCTCCAGAGTACATTGACTATAGGCTTCATTATTTCCATCAGATGATGTTTTCCTCTGGAAATATTAGTGTTTTTAGTCTGCTTCTCCGTTGCAATGACTTACATAGTTGCACACATTGCTTACCATAGCATCTTTAACTAGCCTTAACAAATTCTGTCCAATTCACCAGTCTGGCAGAAGGCATGGCTATCAGCATTTTGATCCTCTAAATTCCTGACAAAATTGGGACTCTGCAAAAGAGACTCAGATGAGTTCTGTCTGGGTATGATCATCTACACTGATGACCCTGCTCACTCAAGGAGCATGCTGGCCCAACAGCTCTGCTCCCACACCTTGCAATCAGCAACAAGTTGAGACATCTTTCACTCCTTCAGTTTTTAGTAGATGGGTGGGGAGTTTTGAAAATGGAGTGAAGGAAATAAACACTCTTAAGAGTCCTTAGACACAGATCTGAATGATACCAGGCTTCCTTAGCTTTATTCTCCATGAAGGAATCCATTCACATGGTAACACTGTAGTCAGATAGGGGGATGAGGTGGATTAAATTAGTTCACTTGGTATTTTTTATTGTTCTTGAGTGTCTGTCCAGGGTCTGTCTGAATGCATTTGGAAAGAGGGGGAACAGAGATGCTATAAAATATGGAAGTGTTTTCACAGAGAACAAAAAGTGGCTGAAAGAACATGAAACACCTCATTATTTTTAACTTGGTTTTGAAATTAAAAGGGCTACTGATGTTGATAATGTCAGGGCTTTGATCTTACTACCACAACACCAGGAGAGAAATGAAGAAATTCTCAACAGAGAATTTTCTAGGCTGCAGATGTTGAAGTGAAAATAATTGGTTTATGCCATTAGTTTCACAGAGGCAGAAGACAGCGTTGGTGGTCTTTTTTCTAATGATATCTAGCCTGGAAAGTCTTCTGCAGGACAGATGGCTGCAGCATGAAGTGCTAGGGAGAGCCTTTGGGACGTCTCTCTTGATGGGAAGGATGGCAGGTCTTGTAGGCTTACCATTAGCTTGTTATGGAGTAGACTTGGTGTTAATTGATTTCTGAGAATTAGGATTATTTTTCAAACAATATGTAGAAATAAGGTATATTCTACACTGTGACTTGAGGGCAAGAATTATCAACTCACAGGATTAAGCCTTGTGGCATAATTATTAATATAGAGAGATAAACAAAAAAAACAAAAACAAAAAAAAAACAACAACCAACCAACCAACCAAACCAAACCAACCAAAACAAAACCAACAAAGAAAACCAACTGTTTTAGCAACTTAAAAGTTTAGGACTACCAAGATGATAAAGGGCATGGAACACCACTCTTATGAGGAAAGGCTGAGAGACCTGAGTCTGTTCAGCCTTGAAAAAAGAAGACTCAGAGGGGATCTGATCCACATCCATAAATACCTAAGGAATGGGAGGCAAAGGACAAGGCTGGACTCTTCTCAGTGGTGTGTCACAGTAGGACAAGGGGAAATGGTTGGGTGACAGAGCACTGGCACAGGCTGCTCAGAGAGGTTGTGAAGTCTCCTTCTCTGGAGATGTTCAAGACCCGCCTGGATGCCTACCTGTGCAACCTGGGCTAGGGTGCCTGCCTTGGCAGGGAGGCTGGAGTAGATGATCTCTAGAGGTCCTTTCCAACCTCTACAATTCTCTGATTCTGTGTGATACACTTGGTTTAGCTTATAGCTCTGCATATATCTCCTTCTTATGACTATATGGAAAACTCTTCAGTCAGTAGTTATTTTGGGGTTTATGTGGTGGTTTCATCCTGATTGGCAGATGAACTCTTCAACTGTTTTCTCACTTTCGCTCTTCAAAGGAAGAGAGGGATAAAATATGATGGAAGGGAGCTCAGAGGTCAAGATAAGGACAAGAAGATCATTCACCAATTACTGTCATACTGTCACGGGCAAAAGAGACTTAACATATGGAGATTAATATAATTTGTTGCCTATTAATAACAGACTAAAGCAGCGAGGACTAAGAGCAACCTACATACACCAACTTCTGTGACATTATGCTATACAATTCCTTTTCTGGCTTTGTCATGAAGAAACAGGTTTCATAAGCTCTTCATGTAGAATAGATGATTTCCCTAGGGGAAGAGAGAGAGGGGGAGGACATAATCCTGAAAAGGTGAAACTGTGACCCTTGCTTTTTTTTGTTTATTTTTCTGTTACTCTACATTGCTATTCAGTGTGACAGTGCTGTAATATGCAGGGCAAACTTCCCCTTTTAAGTCTAGAAATTCTGAATCTCTGAACTTCAGGGAGTGTTAATGCTGATTTATCAAATTTGCTTATTTAGGAAAGGCTAAATCCCTTAAGTAGAGATTTCTCTAAAGCATTATTTCTTGTTTTAAAGTGAAAGGGATCTGTGTAATATAAGACTTCAGGTGAAAAAGGGAACGTATCTATCATTAACTATGATATTACCAGATAAACTACATCTTCTCTAGATGTATTTAATCCAATTCTTCAGAAATGTGCTTTCACCCCATTTTGTGTTTACTTTCTTTCAGTCTTAGACAACTGGGCTCTGCAGGGTTACCAGTGAGTGGAATTTGGTTCCAGCTATGCAACTGCACAATAGCTATCTGCTAGTCAAAATTAGGTGTAAAGACATCCGTGAATTCCTTTCTGGAAAAAAAATAGTGGGAGTCATTGTCTTTCTCCAAAAATTGCTGTCATTCAGTTTGAAATATTCCCTCTTCCATCACATTGTTCCCAACCAAACAGGAATTAATAGTACTCCACTGAGAAAGGATACTAAAGTAATTCTCATTGGTAATGACACAGCACACTCAAGAAATTTTGCCCCCACTTTAATTTTTTCGTATTCTTCCAAAGTGATTAAACCTCCTACATCTCTTTTTTTCCATTGTCCCATGAATAATTTCTCTTCAAATGCATCAAAGAAATGTAATGCTGTATAAAAGCTGGAAACTGCTGCTTTTGTATTGTAGTTACTATTAATAAGACTGGTGCTAACTGTTCCCTGATCAACGCAACCTAATTTTTCCCTTGTGAAATGTAATGTTCAGTTCACAAAAACTGGAAAAGTTACAGGTCAAGCATTTTGTTTCTCATAACTTGAACAGTTTAAAATATGCCCTTTGCTTTACCCTGTCATTTGTAAGTGGGTTCCACAAAGATATCTTTTGTTGAGATAAATACGATTACTGCTCTGCAGTAATATTGCCAGTCATGTAAATAGAAATGGTATGAGAAGGTTCAGCAGTTGACATAGAATTATCTTGTCAGTTTTCTCCCCAGTCTGGGACATGGAAAAGACGTTTTCTGGTAAAAGGTGCAGCAACCTGGGATCGTTACAAGGACAAATCGATAGAGATATGTTGAACAAAGTCTGGCAACGTGCTGGCAGTGATAAAGGAAACAGAAGCCACTTACAAGCTCATTTCATCTTATTTAATGGCAGCCATCTGAAAATAAATCACTCGTCTCACTTTGTTGACAGGGAAGTGACACAGACACCTCGGGAAATCATTTGTGCCACCCATGGGTGAGACAACTCTGTGAATGTGCCTGTTTCTCTCCAGTCAGTGTAAGGACCGTGCTGACAACTGTGAGCAGATGCACAGAGTTAGGCAAGAGAACTTGTCCTTTGCACTGTACAAAACTGGGAAATGTTAATGGGAATTTATGGACCCTCCACTCTTACAAAGTGAAAAGCCGATCTGGTGTCCAGTTTAAATAAATGCTGTACCTTTTCTGGACAAACTGGGTGAATCTGTGAACTCCAGCAGCTTAGTGGAAAGAACTGTTCCCAGGACATGTCCCTCAACACAGGTTGAGGACCTTTGATGATGAGTTGTGAAAGAACATTTAATTATTCACTGTAAAAGTAAATAGATAAATACATTTAATTTTGTGATTACAGAATTTTGTACTGAGAGAAAAAAGTAGGAGGTCAGCTCAGAAGAGTAAGTAAACAGTTGCCATTCTCTGCTATTGCTGCACTCTTGTACTGAGCCATTCTTGCAAGCCATTGAAAAACTCCTACGGGTTCTGAGTTATTCTGAGTGCCTCCACAGTTCCTAACATTGGTCATAAACTTGCCTCATAAAGTGTCAATTTTGCACAAAGTTCATCCAATCAGTCCTGAGCAGAAGTCAACAGAAAAACTGCAGTTGACTTTGGTGATTACTGTAGCAGGTTTTCCATTTACCCTACCTAACTTTGGCAGTCTGAAAATAGCCATCAAATCTGAGCAAGGTACCCAGGCCTCTTTTACAACCAGTGCTGAGGGAAAGTAAAGGCACAGGAAATGAAAGGCTGATCTCACTTTCTTACCCATAAGTCTTAGAATATGAAGAGATGCCCTTGAAAACTCTCACCCCATTTAATTTCTCTGTTTGGCATGTGGAACTCAGAAGGAAGTGCTGCATGCCTACTTGAGGCTGTTTTCACTAACTTTAGGATGACTGTCTTGAAAAACAGCTCAGTGTTTTCTCTATGGAGGAGAGGAGTAGTCCAGGATGTGAAGCAACAGTCCCTGAGATTAGTCAACAGTTGCCATACCAGTTAGAAAAGCTCTCAGTGCTATCCATTACATGGACACTCTTGTTATTTAGGTCTTTTTATGGGCAATGATTTGGTTGTCCCAATAATGTTCTCGGAAGGGAAAACTAAATTGTATTGCAGAAGGAGATTACCTTGGTGTTGAAAATAAATACAACAAAAGGACTGCAAACGCTGTAAGTCATAAAAATAGTTGCAAATGTCAGGCTGGTGGAATGGGTCATTTGGAGGAATTACAACTTCGTAAGCCTTAGATTTTTCTGCTTTGGAATTAACTGCATTACTGAAAGAACTTCAAGAAGGTTGAAGGTTCCAGAAACTTTTATGCTGTAGGTCTGTCTGCTACTGGAAGATCCAAATTGTCCTTCCAAACCTACAAGCAAAAAGATTTTTTATTTATTGTTTTGGACAGTTTCCAGAAGAACCCAGGCTGTGTCTCTCACAGTAAGCACGAGATATATGGAGTGACTACTCTGCTGGGATGCAACTGCAGCTACATAACTTATCTTTGACTGATATTCTCTTAATTTTAGTCTATTGAAATCCTGGTAGCATTTCTAACTTTTGAAAATGAGTGTAACAAAATAATCTGGACATCTCACTGCCACATTAGCGCTAGTGATGCAACATTTTGATGTGAAACTTTAAAATGTATGAAACAATTAATTTAATATTAGGCAGTCTTTTTCATTGGGATACTGAAGGCATTCACATACTGTAGGCAGTTTTTAAATCTCACTCTCCATGCATAAATCTCTTCATACTATAAAGACTTACAAAGCAACTGCAGAGTTAACCTTTAGACCTTGCCCTGGATGGAGGTGTTGGCAAATGACATTATGATGAGAAATTGAATGTCAAATGTCACTGTGATAATAAATATCTGATGCTGATGTCTCTCTGATTTAGTCATCACTTCCCTAAGAGCCTTAATCAAAAAAAGGCAAATTCAAAATTAGACAGAATGTGTCAAAAGCAAGGGTGAGAGTTGTAGAGTGTCGCTAACTTCAAGTAGATGCAACAAATGTCAAAAATCATGATGGAACTTGAAATGTTTAAGACCTTGTTTGTCTCAGTTTTCATGAAAAGAATAAGCTGCAATTAAATCCATATCAAAACATCAAGTAAATGAAGTTAAGACCAGATCCCAAACTAGAGCAAGCTGAAGGGTAATGAAATTAACACAGAAAACTTGTCCATATAGTATCTTAGACAAATTAATCTTTATTAATTTGTCATTTGTTAATTGCTAAAACAATTTCAAAATCTTTACTTATTAGCTCTGAGAAGCTACACAGGGCAGATGGGGACCACAGAAAGGCAAACTTACCACTAGTCTTTAAAAAGAGAAAGGAAAGACAATCTGGGGAAAATAGGCCAGGACCTCTTGTCAAATCCTGCAAGGCAGCGGAAGATGTAATTAAATGATGAATTTGTCTATCTGAGGAGAAAAAGGAGATGAGAGAGAGCAAGCACAGCTTTGTCAATAACAATTTGCATGAAACCAGAAACCAGACAGTTTCCTGTGCTTCCATTTAATTGGATAGGAAAGTAACAATAGTAATAATAGTAATAGTAATAATATTATTATTATTACTTAGAAAGGATTTTGGCACTCCCTATTGTGGAAAGCAACATGGTCTTCCTTATGTTATTATAGGGTGGGTAGACTGTTGGCACTAACAAGATTTTTGGAAGATCACCTCTCCTATCAGCTCTGTTTCCTGTTCCTGGGCAGTTGCATGAGGTGGAGGGGTTTGCATGAGGCACTGTTGTGTAGATTGGCATGGCTGGGCAGGTGTGTTCAGGGGATGCTGCAAAGGAGAGGCCCTCCCGGGTAAGAGGGCTAGAGGGCTTGTTTGAGCTTGGTGATGGCTTAAGCCTACACAAGCTGAGGGCTCTCAGTATTAGTCTTCATTTTTTCATGCCCACTTACTGAAAATGGGCTGCAGGAGGGCGCAGTCAGCGCCAGGGGAAGACACTGCAGGAGGGTTTTGTCAGAAGCTCAGTGCTGAACACAGGCACTTGAGTGCTTTTCTGTAACAGGTTTCAAGTGCATCAATGCATGGATGAAAATGAGGCCCTTGATCTTCTAACAATGAACTAAGAATACTCTTGACTTATTTCTTAATACTCTTGACTTATTTCTTGACCTAGTTTTAGCATTTTAGGAAATACTTGAGCCCATATTTGAGAGAAATATAGCTGCAGGAAAAATAGGAGGTTCTTTGCTCTTGTCACATCAATGCAAAGTATGGGCTGCAACTTAGGGCCGTGTTTCCTACATAGTGCAGCTCTACTTAGAGAGAGCTGAGGTGGCACCAAGTGAGGTAGTGTATCTTCATGGCAAAACACAGCATGGAAAACATGAAGCTGGTTCTACAGTTGGATCTCTGGTCCTTAAACAGACAGAAGAGAGTAAAGGATTTAGGTTTGTTTTTCAGGTTGGGTATTAGGGAGAGTTCCGTATCCAGGAGTGGTGAGGCATTGAAACAGGCTGCCCAGGGAGGTGGTGAAGTCACCATACATGGAGGTGTCCAAGGAAAGAGTGGATGTAAACTCAGTGACATGGTTCAGTGGGCAGCATTAGTGGTTGGTGGACGGTTGGACTAGATGGTCTTAGAGGTCTTTTCCAACCTTTATGATTCTGTGATTCTGTATTCAGATTGCTTTGAGTTTTTGAGCTGAGCTGTACTACACAGTTAATAGGAGGAAATAAAAGTTAAGTGAAATGGTAAGGGATGATCTTTTATTTCCCCTCAGGAGCGTATAGTTTTTAGAAACATTTTACCTTTACATGTATAATAGTTTCTGTGTAATTGCATTTACTGTTGCAAGTGTGTTATCTATCATTCTGTTTAGAAAGGCAATGTACACATATAAACACATTTAATAGGTGTTCTGTATAGGAAGAAGAATGAATGTGATTTTTCTGTTCCAAGATTTTTGGAAAAGAACGGATAAAAAAAAAGATGGATTGCTGATAAAGACAACAAGTGATGAAATTGCATAAAAGCAATAAGTAAAGGGGTACAGAAGATATGATTTCAAAGAAGTTACAACTCTAGAAAAAGTAGGTGAAAACATAAAGGTGGAAAGTGAGTGAAATGAGAGAAAAAACAAACAAACAAAAAAACAAAACAAAGGAAAATAGAAAGTTCAGGAAAAAGATATGGCATGTTTTTTGTTTTGGTTTTGCTATTACTATAATCACTACAACAGGGAGAGAGTGCCTTCCAGCAAAAGGGCCTGGGTTTCATTTACATTAGATATCAGGGGTAAGATTTTCATGAGAGTGCGGTGAGGCCCTGGCACAGCTGCCCAGAGAGCTGTGGTGCCCCATCCCTGGAGGTGCTCAAGGCCAGGTTGGGTGGGCCCTGGGCAGCCTGAGCTGGTGGGGGACAACAGCCCATGGCAGGGGTTGAGGTTCTTAAAAAAGCCGAGCCATTCTATGATTCTATGATAAAGATGAATGGTATTTATTTGGCTGAGAAGTGCTGTGCTGTCACAAAGTAAGTGGTGTTTTCTGCTCTGTGTGTGCTGGCTGCTGTCACAGCAGCAGTGAGGGACCCAGCAGTGGCTGGAGGCTTAGGAAGAGTGAGCAATTGGCAAACATTTTTAGGCCATCTTCTCATGCAATCAATAGTGTTGATGGTCATCGATTTTTGTATAGCCAGCAGTAGGTGTGTTTCCACTGTTTGCAGCTATCTCCAAATATTTTATTTACAATGTGACAGAAAAGAGAGTGGTCATTGCTGACTTCCACAAGGGCTGCTGAGTCCCGGTCCTTCTGAGAACCAGGCTGAGGCAAAGCACAGATGGAAAGCATCATTTTTAGGTGGAAAGATGGGAGGGCTCAAAGTGAAACCTCCCTAACCTACCCTAAAATCAGAGTGCTTCAGCTTCTTACGCTGAATTACTTCCTAGCTTTGTGAAAAAGTAGGTTTGGAACCTACTCTCCAAGCAATAACGACCTTAATTCTCATGGGTATAGCACTGCAAAGGTCCTTAGTGCATTTCTGGTAAAGGGAAGGTAAGGAGGCACAAGGTCTGCCTTAGAGTTGCTGTGAGTCTGTAAGAAGCTGAAAGCAAATCCTGCTTAGCATCTCTACCACCCTAGTTTGGTATTCCTGGAGTTATTCCTGCAGATGTGGACTCCATCTTTTTCACAATCTTTTCCTTGAGTATCACGTGCCAGCCCGACCTGCAGAGTGCAACCCAGGGTGCTCCATGCAGGACTACTGCTGGTGGGGAGCACAATGTTCTTGCAAGCCCACTGATACCTTCACTGCTGGCTTTCTGCATGCATCACTGCATCCCGGGAGACTGAACATGTCCTGTAGGTCTCCAGATCTAGACACCTGTCATCCTTTTGATTATGGATAATTTTCCCTCTTCTTCCTTTTATCAGTTGAAGGGCAGTACGTGCACTCCCCAGCTTTTATATAACAGCTCAGTCAGTCAAGCACTTATTCAGACGTAAGGGATTTTTACTTAATAACACCTGCTCCTGGCAAAGCCCCATGTGATGAATAAATGATTCACTGGAGGGATAAAGAAGGAAAAAGGAAAATGAACAAAAGTCATATTGACTGAGATCAAGTCTCTGAAACAAATTACCTTTAATTTTTTATTTCTTGCATTCCTCCACCCAGTTTCTTCATCAGACTTTCCCAAACTTTTATGCAGTGTAAGTTTTGTTCCAGATCTCTTCTCACATTTATTTGCAGATACCATACTAGTGTATTAAGGGAATCATTTCATTTTATGCTCTTATGTTGAATATATATATATATATATATATTAGCAGTTGTAATTTCCTCTGCAGCCTCATTTTATAATGAGAAATATTTCAAGAACTGGCAATTTTAAACCCCATAAGCTGTTTCTCCCTCTAGCAAAATACCTACAGTCACTGATGGAAGGTCTTTCTGTTCTGCACTGCTCATGAACGGGCAGGCAGCAGGGCAGCATCTCCAGCCACCCAGGCTGGGGCCATTGATTCGCACCAAATATGCTGATAATTTTTTTACCCATGGGGGAAGTGAGCAGCCATGAGAGAACAACCACTGCCTCTTTTCCTGAGGCTTGAAGTATTCTGAATCTGCTTTAACATGACAGGCTTTGTACCCCCTTCATTGGATGGCAGTCCTTCTGGTGGGGACAGCATTGCAATCTGTGAGCTGGACGCTAGGACCTGATCAAAATTTCAAACCCTGCATATGATATATGGCAATGGGAAATCATTTGCAGGAGAGATCCTCATGTAGGAGTAGACCAAGAAAAATCAGTCCTCACTCACTCTGCGATAGCGACAGGGTACTTTTACTCTGTTATTGGATCATATTATTTTATGTTGTCATAAAGAGAGAAGAAAAGACTTCATGCAAACAGTCACAGGGGCTTTTATTGCCGTACTGGTTGCAGCCCCAGATACTGATCAATCATCCCCTGAAAAGAGATGTCAAAAAAGGCTTCCAAAAGCCTTCCCAGCCTTCTGCATACAGCTCTGACTCAGAGCCACAGTGCTAGCAGCTCTGAATAGGTGCTTTGTTTGTTGTGAACAAGGGTACAAGAATCTGTTTTTTGACTAAAAAGAGTTGCTGTATTCTCTCTTATGATCGGTCTTTCTGGTCTATCAGGAATGTACCACATTAACATTTCAGACCCTCTTTCAGACCCTGTACATCTTCTTCTTCAAGTTTCTCTGTTAGTGATGGACACTGTGTCAACCCACATTGCTCATTCAGAGTTTTGCCAGCATCTCAGACAGCAAAAAAGGGTGCTCTTCATTCATACAACCATAGGCCATGCAACCTTGAGCACCTTCACAGAAACGATGGGGTGATGTTATCTGTGGTTTTTTGCAGCATTTGTGTGGAAATTATACTAGGTCTAGAATATGGCTTTCCATCCATCTATTTGGCTGAATCATTTTGGGAAGAGGAGAAGAGGAGCCAAGATTGCCCTTTCCTTGAGTCGTTTTAAAAATTGTGAGGTATTTCATCAGGTAAATGTGAGTTTTTGTAATGTATAGCAGTGCTTTTGAAGGTATGAACCTGCTGTCAGTAGCTAAATGAATAGCGTTTTCCAGATTAACTTCTCAAAATGAGTTCAAAGAAGTTGGTCCACAGCCAGAAACAGAGCAGAAGGAAAGGAAGAGAGCCACAGAATAAAAAGCAGCCAGTAGCAGGAGGCTCAGGGGTGGGTAGTATTGTGGGTAGCATTTAAAATGGTGACATTTCAGCACCATTTGAAGGCTGCAGTCAGAGGAGAAGCCCCTTTGGGAAGTCTCTGTGAACATGCCAGCAGATGGGTGGCAACAGGCCTGACAGAAAGAAAGCAATGTGGGACACGTGGAGGAGGGGAAAGATGATTTGATTAGCAGAGTTGCATGGTCACAGCCAATCCAACCTTGACCTTCCCATGGCTGCTGTGGAGGTGTAAAGTGTTGAACAAAATGGCAGTGCTCCTGTGGCAGTATTTTAATAGAAGACTGGTGGGTATTTGAAGGGTTGCACAACCCGTCCTTTGCTTCTATCCTATCCTCTGAATTCCTGTCCATGCACAGAGCTACGTACATTGGAAGGGACTTTCAGGTTCTGTTGTCCTCAAAGTAGTGCTGGTTCAGGTGGTTTGTGATGCTAGGTTGAGTTTTGGATATCTCCAAGACCCCCTCAGCCTATTCCAATAATTGACCATAGGGAAGGCATTATTTTTTTTCAATCTTTCTAGAATTTCCCATGTTCCGACTTGTTGCTTGTCTCTTGTTTGATCACTGTGAACCTCCTGGAGAGTCTAGATTTGTCTACTCTCTATCTCCTATTGGATAGTCAGGACAGCAATACTGTTCCCACCATGTTATATTTATTTTTTTAAGGATGAGTAAACCCAGTACTCTTGGTTTCTCCTTTCCTGCCATGTCATGCAGCTCACTGACCACTGTGATGGCCTCAGTTGGACACAGCCCTCTGTGTCAAAGAATTTTTAGCATAAACATGCAAAACCTGGCAGCAGTCCTCCAGATCTAGTGTGATGATTACTGTTCTCAGAGGTTGGTTTTGAATCCTATAGCCTGACACTGTCTTCTTTCCTTCTCAGTGTTCTAACGCATGTGGTTATTAAAAACCATTGTCAAGATCTATGAATCTTTCTCCTTGAAGTTGAACCTTTAATAAGTTTTCTTCCTTGCAGGAATGAAAAGAAAAAAGGTAATCTTTTTTTCTAGAACTCCAAGAGAAAATTTAGCAACAGAGAGGCAAACTGTTTAAACAAATGGGAATATCTGTGGACTGGAGTTAAGCACAACATAAATGCTTAATCCCAGTGACGTGTTAATCATACCATCATTTTCCCTTTTATTTAGAGTCCTACCTATGAGGATGTAGAACTGATACTTCAAACAAATATTTAATCACTTCAACCTTATTTACTAGCCAAGAGTCTTCGTGCCTCTGTTTCCCAGAATATTCAAGTTTCAAACAAAGGAAAGCATTTCCTTTTCTTAAAGTCACAACAGTCTTTTCAAGTAGATTTTTTCCAAAGAGCTTTCTAACTCATAGATCTACACTCTCTGTGCTTGTGCTGATTGCTCTCCTGGTCTTCTGTCTTTATTCTTCTTTCTGATATCTATAGTGTTTTTATCTTTTTTATTTATCTATTTTTTTCCTCACACAGGTGCAGTTATACACTTTCATTTGAATAGTTTCTGGGGAAGGTCCTTGCACCAGTTCTCTGTTCTCACCTCTGATCTTGTAGGGCTCTGGTTTTGGATATTGCTTCTTCATTTTCATCTGTTTTGCCCACTCACTTCTACACTTTCAGTAAATGAAAGTTGCTTTATTCACTGGCTTCTGTAAAAATTCAGCACAGCCTATATCATTATTTACTGTCTGTATTGATTTTAAGTCTGATAACTCAGAGCTTGGTCCTGATACAATTAGGCAGTGGACAAATGTTCAGTATGGTTCTTGCATCCTAAGAGAGACAAGGAACAAAAAAATCCTGTAGTTTGAACAGATGTGTCACTTTTAATGTGATCGAAAGAGTTATGAAAGACAGTGGACTGGAGGGCAGAGATTAATAGCTGAGCTTTCCAAAGGCTGCAGATTCTTTCTCAGGGACCTGAACAAAGTGACAGGTCTATTTAAAACTACTGAAGACCGATGGCCTTTAAAATAAGGCCTTAAATGACATACGAGCATCAAACCAGAAATGGACATTAAAGTAAGGAAGTGGATTCAGATTTTCTGACTTCTAGATAAGAGCCTGCCTGAAAATTCTCTGGGCAGAATTGAAGACTTTATCAAATCCCAATTAACCTCAATAGAAAGGATTTCACTCTCAGTTTTTCTATGTCTGTCATACAATACTTCACAGATATCCCATCTATAATATGTAAATGAGAAGAAAGAGAATCATTCTTGCAAGGTGGTAAACAACTCACATCCATCTTAATGAAATGTTAACTTTAAAGGTGCTCTCTACCTCCCTGGCTGAGTTTCTTTCTCCTCTGGGTGCATCAGAGAGACTGATGAGCAGATAGGTAGCATTAACATCAAAAGCAATATACCAAGCTAAATTTAATCTTATAGCTTTTGCTTACCTTCATTGTGGAATGTGTTTTGTTCTGAAAAGTGTAGCTTTGCTGTCTGTCAAAAAGCTGAAAAACTTCTTTGATGGAGAATAAAACTGATCCACTGGTGAAAAACAATTTTACTTCTCCTGCCCAGAAAACTTCAAAACGTCATATTTTGATGAGAGAAGAAAGACATAAGAAACTGGAAAATTGTTTAGAAAACAAATATAGGACATCTTTGTCTTGAAGATTAGGAAGAAAAAGAACTTATCGTAAAAGAAAAGCAGGAAAACACTTTCCTTCTGAACAAACACAAGGCATTTGGAAAAAAAAGAAAAAGAAGAAAGAAAGAAAGGGACAGCACAGAGCCTAGAAACTCTGAGCTTTTGCTTCTATATGCTGGAAATAGCGAGAAAATAACTGCAGTCTGTGCCAGAGGGCAGTGGGTTTTTCTGTGTGTCAACCCAAGATGCTACTTTTGCAACAGATACTGGTATTGTGGTCGTGAGCAACAACGCCTCTGAGAAGATAAGTGAGAGCTCATGCATTTCTGAAATTAATCTATGGCACATGTCCTGAGGCCAATTAATGGGTCACCCACCCCTAGCTACTTGGGGGTCTGAGTGGGTGCTTGGCAGTATGGGGATGAAGGAGTTAAAGTCTGTCTGATTCCTCCAGCTGCTGCTAAATCCATACTGGTGGATCAAATGGCAGTAAAATCTCAGAGCATCCATAGACTAAAACAATCATAGAATCATTAATGTTGGAAAAGACCACTAAGATCAAGTCCAACCATCACTACATCCCCACCATACCCACTGACCATGTCCCTCAGTGCCACATCAGCACAGTCCTTGAACACCTCCAGGAACAGTAACTCCACCATCTCCCTGGACAGCCTGTGCCAATGCCTCACTGCTCTTTCTGAGAAGAAACTTGTCCTAATATCCAACCAGAACCTGCCCTGGAGCAACATAAGGCCATTATCTCTTGTCCTATTGCTGTTACCTGGGAGAAGAGACTGACCATCAGTACAACCTCCTTTCAGAGAGTTGTAGAGAGCAGTAAGGTCTCCTCTGAGCCTTCTCTTCTCCAGACTGAACAACCCGAGCTCCCTCAATCGCTCCCCATAAGACTTGTGCTCCACATGCCTCACAGCTTCGTTGCTATTCTCTGAACATGGTCTAAGGCCTCAATGTCTTTCTTGTAGTGAGAGGCCTAAAACTGAGCACAGTACCCGAGGTGCGGCCACACCAGAGCTGAGTACAGGGGGACAATTACTTCCCTGCTCCTGCGGGCAACATTATTTCTGATACAAACCAGGATGCCATTGGCCTTCTTGGCCACCTGGGCACACTGCTGGCTTACCTTCAGCTGACCATTGACCAATACCCTCAGGTCCGTTTCCTCTACACAGTCTTCCAGCCACTCTGCCCAAAGCCTGTAGCTTTGTTTCCTGGGGTTGCTGTGACCATAGTGCATTACTTGGTCTTGCTGAACTTCATCCCATTGGTGTCAGCCAAGCAATCCAGCCCTGTATTCACTGTCAGACAACCAGTGTCTATTCCGACATCAGCCTGATAAGGACAACTATATTTTTTTATTCTTTATCTGTAGTGTAGGAGGTGCTGTCCTTTCCCAACGCTTCCACAAGTGTTCATCACTTAATAATTCCCCTGTGATGAACAGATTGCATTGCCTAGGCTTTCAAACCTCCCTGCTGCACATCATACTTACAGTGGCTTTTGGTACCATGTTCTAAGTCCATTGAAGGGGAATGCTTTACCACCAGCAGCTGTACACAGAGACACAGCAGCTAGTCTTGCTGTGGATCCCCCTTGCTAAAAAATCTTTTTCAAAGCTGCCAGTGGTGACAGGTGTGTGATACAAAAACCTGGAGCTGACAGAAAGAATTGTGACCTGCAAGAGAGCAGCTTGTACTGCTGTCTTTTTGGAACTTTGTACAAATTAACTGCACCAATGCTCTTCCACTGTGATCAGCTGAAAGAAAGACCCAGTTAACCTGCACCATCCTTGGCATCCTCAGCTGTCCTTGTGGCAGGGTTAGAGGAGAAACAGCAGAAAAGAGCTGTAGTTGGTTACTGGAAACAAAGACTTGTAAGAAGTGATTGGGTGAATTCCCGCTGAGTATCTTGGTAGCAAAGGCCCCTTTTTGTAGGACATTAGGTATATAGTAGGCTTCGCTCATAAAAGAACGATTTCCAGGGTGGCTTGCACTGCTGTCCAAACATGCCAAAACCCATTGGTTTTTCTGTGTGTTTTCTCATCTTGGCTGCCTCCTCTTTGCCCTGTCTCCTTTCTGTTCATCAGGGCTTGTATTCAACTGCAGAAGATACCAAGAGACTTTCAAGTGCTAGAAACCTCAAGAGTAATTTTTTATTGTCATACATTGTATGCACATAATGGCACATCATTATATAGATAAGGATTTAATTACACCTTATTAAATAGATTTGTCATATAAACTCAAGCCATAGTACAATGCAAATTAAACATTGAAAGAAAAAGTATTTGCTTTCCAATAATCTAAAGGGAATTTCAGGGCAAATGGAAAGAAATTCACAGAAATTCATGCAGATATGTGCAGCTTATTTGTAAATCCCTCAGCTCTTTGTATGAGCAGTGCAGAGGTCTATGCTTAAGTTAGTGATCCTGAGCCCTCTTTTTAAATATGATGAGTAAAAGATGTTTCAAAATCAGGGTTTGCCTTTTTAAGTTTAGAGGTCTAGTTTAAGAGGAAGTGAAGTGTTTCCTACTGATGCCTATTTCTTTTCATAAGCTACAAAAGGATTATAGGATGATTTGCCTAAATAAGTGCACTGCAGTTTCAGATAGCACTCCAGTCTAAACTTCTTAATCCAGCTGTAGGGACTACTGACAAAAATATGACTGGAAAAATAGGTTTGGCATTTAGATTTCATGCCTGGCCCAACTTCTTATTATTTGTCAATGCTTTTGTTTAAGACCATTTTTCAGTCACAACCACAAAATCTGAGACTGTTGCTATTCTCTTTTCTCTGATAGGAAGCTGACAGTAGCTTAGCTCATGGTTGGATATATGGGAATGATTACAAGAGTAACTTTCTGTTGTTATGTACCTGAACCAAATTCAAGTGAGATGTGAATGGAAGTGCTCTTACTAGCTCCCCTGACATTTAAATCAAGCTCACTGTCCCATCACCTACAGGAAACCCAAAGTGGTGATTATTTATGTTGTTTTTAGCCATGTTGAGTATATGTACAGCTATACATAATGCATACACAAAACATATGTATCATTAGGGAAGAGGCAATATGAACGGGTCACCCACTGATCATTTCTTTCCAGAAATATGGGTTCAAATAACACATTTGCAAATGTGGCAAAGGGTATGTGTTATGAAGTGCTCCTGTCTGGTTAGCATGGTGGCAAATGCCATACATCTGGTGTATATTAAAGGGGATATTGGGAAGATGTCAGTGATTAGAAAAATGAACTGAAATGATACTCCATAGTTCTGTATAGAGAATCCACAGAGAAAGGAGGAGGTTTAAATTCAGGGCAGCTTTAGCAAGAGTAAAGCATCAACTTCGTATCTGCAGTGAAGAAGACATCATTGAAAAGTGAACACGAGTCCCTTCATTGCATTGCAGTTATCGGGCAGCTGCAATTGTTGCGATAAAGGTGAAACAATGGGCAAACAAATAAATTCCATTTTCAATTGTATTCTATCTAGGCAGATAATTATGTTTACTTCAGTTTTATAGTAACACGAGTTACTAATGCACGTGTCCTGATATGAGGTTAACTAACCTGATATATCCTTTTCATTTCTAAACTGTTTTCCACAGAGGAGTCAACATAAGTTTGTTGTTTTTTCTTGATGTTTGTTCCTTTCTTTTTTAAAGAAAAAACAACCACATTTCTGTAGCTTTTCTATTTTTAGACCTTGCTCACCAATGTAGTCAATTAGAAAATGTCATTGTACATCAAGGGCAAGGATTTGCTTTTTTAAAATGCAAACACAAAATCATTAACCCTCTTACTTTCTTGTTGCAGCTTAAATATTTCCATATCCCTATTGCAGACTCAGTTAGACAGCAGTAAGTTTCCCAGAGAAAGGCTTAAAAATGACATTCTGCCAAGTTATTTGTTTGGCCAAGTCCACGAACAGGATGGACAAACCAATCATCCTGGAACACAACAGTCCCAAAGAGAGCACTGTCTTTACAGAGACCTGCATCTTCCAAAAGTAATTTGGAAATGTTTCTATTGCATATTTCAATACAAAATAAATTGTAGTTTCTAATTGACTTTCCTCAAATAATAGTCTTAAAATGTTGACAAGCTCTGTAAATGCCATCTGCTTGGGACATGCCTGTATACAATGTCAATGCTGGAAACTTCTAATAGAAAGTTCTAAAATCCTAAAAATTAATCCCAGCTCAAAGGTTCTTTTGTGGAATTGTTTATTTTTCTCTACCAAAAATGTGCTATTGTGTATTTTTTTTTCTAATTAAATAATGGTGGAGATTTAACAGAAATAGCAAGAAAATTGTGAGCCTTAATGTGAGCAGAACAGAGATCCAGTTAATAACCAGCCCATCACGGTGTGTTCTGAGTCTAAAGTAGGAAGCCATTGTTTCCAAATAATCACAGAATTATAGAATGGCTTGGATTGGAAGGGACCTCAGAGAGCATATTTTTTTGCAAATCTTATCTTTGGAAAGGTCAGCACAAAAGATCTATGACACATTTCTGTGTACTTGGAATCTAGCTAGCTCTTCTTCACCTATTTCTCTTGAAATAAAAAGTTGGGCTTGTAGCTTGCTACAAAGGGTGATTTTTTTGTGACTGTGACTTTCCTAAATATTCAGTCTCCATAGGTTCACTAAACTTTAGGCCAAACACAATACTTTGTCGAGGAGAATGTGGCTCAGCTTGTGTCGCTGAAAGTTGATTCATCTTTGTAAAGATTTTGCAGGTCAGAAGCAGGTCTGAATTTTAACAGTAATCCAAATGAGGTTTGAATTAAGAATGCAACATGATAACTTCTATGCAGTGGACTAATGAAAGAGCAAAATTTGGTCTTCTGTCTTCAGTGGCATGAGGGAAGGAAAAGCTTGTGAGAGGGATTTAGTATATATTCTGAACTGTAAGGGCAAAAGCAATCTGTGGTTATTTTAACAGAGAAATAGCTCTGAGATGTGAACATTTAACAATGAACAACTATATCAATGCTTTGTCTATTGCACAGACATTGGCCTAGTGTTCTGAACATTAATTTTGGTGTGAACAGGGAACAGTTTCCACAATGTTCAAAGAAATGACACGTATCATATGAGCAAAAAAGATTGATGCTTGGTCTGGAGATGGAGTGGACATCAGATGGAATTGACTGGAAATGCAATAGATTAGAAAACAGAAAAATATAGATTCAGACATGAAAACTTAAGAATATAGAAAGCTATAGATTCAAACATTCAAAAAAGATAAATCTCTTGGCATTTTTCTTTGAAATGCTTTAACTTTTCATTAAAGATAAGAAATATTTTGTCAGCACAGTGATTCCGTTTCAGGAGACATTTTCTATTGAGAAGATTTTGACAGAACATTTTTGACTGGCTTTGTGCTTAATGACTTGTCACTGAACTGAAGCCTCTGAACGATAGAGAAATGTTTACAGAAAAGGAAGAAATGACTTGTAAGTAGAAAGTTTGGTTCAGTGTATCTTTGTAAACGTGTTGCATTTTCATAGATGTGAAGGAATATATGTGAGAAGTCAAAATTCGCTTGACAGGCAAACAGGTTGCAAGTGGTGAACTGCATGAATCCACACGCTCGGCCTGCTGGGGGACAGAAAACCAGAGATTTGGAATGACTTAGAGCCTGACCTTGACAGTTTTCTGTGTTCCAGAAGTCCTGTTGAAAGCTGGAAGAGTATCAAGGGACTGTTTGCAGGTGCTTGGTGTAAAGTAGCAAGGAGCGAACCTTTGGATTCTGATTTTCTGGTGCCAAGACTGCATGGTTTGCTTGCTGTATTCTTCCATGAAGCCTGAGCAAGATTTTTTGAGAAAACAATTCAGTTCAGTGAATAGGACAACAGTGTTTTATTTATTTGTTCTCGAAAAGGATAAAGCCAAAGGGATAAAGAATTCTCTGTTTGGCCTGAATAATACCTTTTCAAAAGAAAATTAGAAGCCCTCAAAATAAATTGAAAGAGTATAAAACACATAAAGCATAAAGTGAGAGCAGTAAGTTACTCCAGGGAATGTTTTTATAGATCCATTACTTCCATTACCATACATGCTTCGAGGCCTGAAGATGAACAAGACCTTCCTGATGTGCATAGAATAGCAATAGAAAACATGCCCACTTGTGCCTTATTGCTTAATTAAATGCCATATAAAATATTGTAGTACCATGATGGCACACAGGGGAATATAAAAAAAGAGTACAAAGGAAACCATCAGTTCAAACCAGCTGTCTCTTTGTACAGATTAGCTAATGTTTTCAAAAGCTAAAAGGAAGCTAAATGATGTATGAATGAAGGAAGGAGCAATCAGCCAACAGCAATACAATTAGTAAATTGTTACTGTTTTTAAAGCATAAAATTGCTATAGATATTATTCCTTGGGGGAAAAAGTTTCTTTTTGAAACTCAGCTTCAATTAGAAGGCATTTTGCAGATGATGGTGGTACTTTTTTACCAGAGGTTCGACAAATAGTAGTAAACATGAATGGGATTTCCCTATTTAAGCTTTAATAAGTCTCATTAACTCAGTTTAAATGAGTGTATAAGCATTATGCTAATTCAAGATGTACTTGTTTGTAGTGAATTAAGAACTATGGAGTGGTTGCAATGACTGATCCAAGATAATCTGAGTCAAAACTGATCTGCCCAAGTGAAATAGAGACATTCAATTTAAGTTACTAATAAACAAAAAAGGCAACTGGCTCAGATTTTAAGCTGAGCACCCTTGCAATCAAAAACAGTTGAGGAGACTGCAGAAGAGCAGATTTATAATAAAATTTAGGGATTTTGCTTCCTTTGGAGCTTGTATTGTGGAACACTTGAACAAACTGTTGACTGCTTCTTTCAGGGAGTGTAGAACTATGCTATGGTTGTGCATAGAGGCAGTAAAATCTGGTTCTCTGTAGTAATGGAGAACTAGGAACGTACTTACCTTTGTAAGGTTGTCAGATTTTAAAGCTTGTAACACATTTCGCTCTCCTGTACTTTTATTACAAATCATATTGAAGCCAATTGCTTACTATTTAAGACAAAATGAATGTAAAAATCTAATTGCCAGGGAAGAGAGGAAAAATTAAAATGAAAACTTAAGCAAAAATAGTAGCTATTATTTATTGTCATTCTAACTTCCGACATCTCCTTTTTTTACAATCTGCGATTTGGGAGAAGGGGAGACTGACTCATGGTGTTCAGCATGGCTGGCAAGAGGATCTCTGCAAAATGCCAGATGTTCAAAGCCCAAGCATAAAGAGAGAAAGCATGAGTAATTCAGTGGTGTTTCTTCTTATTCTGAATACTCCACATCCCCCAGACTGCAGCAGTGCTGAGCAGCCAGAGGGCTTTATGAATTAGTGGCTCATTCAACTGGAACATAAAGAATATAACCAGAGATGAAAGTGAGATAATAGTGCATTTTCCATGTGTATACTGCAAGGGAAAGTAGTTATCTACAGATGTGTACTGGAGAGATTTTCAAGGATGATTGGATGTAATGACACTGAGATCACAGGTATGGAAATCACGTGGTGAGGGAATGTCTTAAAGAATCATAGAATTCTTAGAGCTGGAGGTGACCTCCGAAGGTCATCTGATCCAACTCCTCTGCAATGTGCAGGGACACCACAGCTAGATCAGACTGCCCAGGGCCTGATCCAGCCTTGTCTTGAAAATCTCCAGTGACAGGGCATCAATCACATCTCTGGGCAACCTGTTCCTCACCGTTCACACTGAAAAAGACTTTTTCCTTATATTCAACCTAAATCTACCCTCTTTAAGCTTGAAACCATTTCCTCTTGTTGTGTCATCACAGACCCTGCAGAAGAGTCTGTCCCCTTCTTTTCTGTAGCTCCCCTTTAGATACTGAAAGGCTGCTATGAGGTCACCTCAATTAGAGTTGGATCTTGTGAGTGCAGAACTGAATGAACTTCAGCTGATGGATTTGGGAAGCTGCAAGAAGCAAGCATGGCTCTCTGACAGAACAACTAAGATAACATTTTGGCAACAGCTATGATGGATTTGAGCCACTAAAGGGTAAAACAACGACCTTATTTTCTTGATTAAGGAGTGCTGAACAACTGTACAGCATCAGGTCATGGATGACTTCCTGGGTGAAATGGATGGGCTTGTCCTTAGGTGATTTTGTGGTAAATATTTTGATGGTATTTTAAGTAATTAAAATACCATCATAATTAATACTTTTATTTTAAGTATTTCTTATTCTTTTTATTTTTCTCAAAGTCATAGAACTATTTCATGACATGAACAGTAAATGCAAACCTTGCAGACTATAAAATCCAGCTGGGGGCTGACTGTGCACAATTTTCCCTGATGACAAAGCTTGCAAAAGAGTGTTACTGTTAATTGATTCACAAATAGTTCGATAACAAAGCTGTCTGTCACTACTGGGTGTTGTTTCAGTGTTTGATAAAGTAGCATTAATTCCCACAACCAGAATCATGAGAGAAACTGCGATAGAAAACTGCCTTTCCCACATCCCTTTGCTTTTTTCCCCCTCCTGTGCCAGGCTGTGATGAGATTTCTTGGCATTCAGTGTAGGATGTCAATTAGGTTGTTCTGATATTCACCTTTAAGTTACTATTTTGGTAAAAATAACATCAGATTTCCATCAGCACTGACTTTGCTGCATTGCCTTTGTGCTGTCATTTAATAGTGTAGTACATTTGGCAAATGTGTTCAAATTTAGTGAAAATTTCTGCACCAAGAAATAAACTGGATATTTCTCAGTTTCTGGCTCAATGATGGAAAGGAAGAGCTTTTCTTAGATCTGTATTTTGAAATAGTTTTTTTGTCACAGAATGGTTTGGGTTGGAAGGGATCCGTAAAGACCATCTCATCCAACTCCCCTGCAATGTGCAGGGACACCTACAGTTCCATCAGATGTTTAGATCCCCATCCAGCCTGACCTTGAGTGTCTCCAGGGATGGAGAATCCACCACCTCTCTCTAAAACCTGTGCCAGTGCCTCACCACCCTTATACAAAATCTTATCCTTATATTCAGTCTAGATCTCATCTTCTTATCTTCATTTGGACTGGAAACTTTTTGTTTCTTCTTTTTTTTCATTCTTTTCCTCTCTTCTACTGTTATGTAGTATAGCCCAATGTGCTTAGCAAGCCTTAGGTCTACCTCAGTCTTTGATCAAGCTTTTTGTTATTGTAGTAAACATACTGACCCAGTCAATGTCACTGTTGCACTGACCATTTCTGCAGATGCACACATCAAGGACCATATTTTCTGTGGTGGTATCATAATGCTCCTGCTTTTCTCATGCTTATTTTTATTTTTACTGTAAAAATAAATTAAAAAAATAGATAAGGAATAATAATTTCAGGAATGACGTAATTCTGAAGTTACATCCACATCTATACATCAATACCTGAAATGATATTTTAAGCTTTTCAGGTGGGACAAGTTGACACGTATTGATGTATGGCAGTAAAAAAACATGTTTTCTAAGAATAAATATTAGATGAGGCTTACATCCAGAACTCTTGCTACATTAGAAAGGTACCTTTCCACTTTACATTTCCTATCAAATTTAATCTGTGTTTAATTAGTAGATAACAATTTCAGTAACATACTGTTCCCCCTGTCATATGGTAGATAATGTTTGGCAATAAGTTGCTTGAATGATGTTATACTAAATTAAATTCCTGTATTGCCATCTATACTAAGCAACTAAAAAATGTTACTGTTTTATATTCTGTGGATATACATCTTAATGTTAATGATTAGGATTTTTTGCTTTGAATCAGTCGATTGGGGATCAGTCCTGTGTGCAACCAGGAGCTGAACTTGATGGTCCTTATGGGTCCTTTCCAACTCGAGATATTCTATGATTTTATGATATAAAAAAAACAGTGGGACTTAGAGAGGATGAGATGTGTGAAGTCAGGTGGGCAGGAAGTCTCATCTATTGCACACTGATCTTCAAGACAAAAGCATAAATATGCTTTGCAGTACCCTCATTCGTTGCACAAAGTGTGGAGAAGTTGGATGAAGTCTGAAAGCATCTCTCTGATGATAGAAAAAAAGTGATGGTGAGCATGATGGGAGGAATATAGCTTTATAGGTGGTCTCCTGCGAAGTCCATTGGGCTGCCCAGTGTCACTAAGCTCATATATTGTGATGTTTAGAGATGTAAACAGGGAGCCCTGTTGCCATTGTTTGTGATGATGTTCATCAGGGAATACAAATATACTAAAGTGGTCACTAACTTCACTTAGTTTGAGCTGTTAGGTATCTGATCTAAGATGGGCAACAGCTTAGATTATTGGAAGAATCTTGGACACCTCCAGAGAATGTGTTAAGCCATCCTAAAACAGACAAGACACACAAACAGGACCATGCAGTTCTATATGGGGACTCTTTTGCTTTTCTTTTGCCCAGTGAGGTCTTGTGGACAAACAGTTTAGACAGGATAACTAATTTCCTGCCTTTTGTGCTTGAAGGTAGTGAAGGTAAATTTCCCCTTAGGTAACCAGAATTTATGTAGGTTGGCAAATACAGTAACAGGGTGCTTTATCCTGAAGCTCCCAGCTAGAAGTCACTGACCTGAGCAATCATCTGGTAATGGAGATATTTACATGCTAATTAATGATTTATGCTAATTAATGATACTCTGAACAGACTATAAATAATTGAATGTTAAAGTTTTATAACCTTATCCTGAGAGAAAGCCTTCAGTAATAAGTTGTAATAGACCAATTAAGTCTCTTCTCAGGATGATCTATGACATGATTTACCCATTAATTTAGCTGTCATACCTCTTCAAAGTATAATATAAATCTAGACATGAAAAGGGATATAGGAATTAAGTGGTAGAAGCAAACAGGAGAAATAACATCCTGAAGCTGAGGATTGTCATCCTTCAGGATGAAAAGAGAGCATGGATCTGGTGTGAAGATGCTGCAAGAGAAGGTAAGGATGCAAGCAGTCCCTATAGAAGAGAGGGAGAAGGCTCTGCACATAATATAGGAAATGTAGGTCAGATTCTGCTGAGATGTCTCATGGCTTTATGGATCATGTACCATGACCCATCACCAAGAAGTGAGAAAGTGAGGTTGTGCAAAGCGGAAGTTCTGTAATTGTCAACATCAGCTGTCTGAGGAGACCAGCAGTCTTCACTTCTTTTTCATTGTCCATTTGTTACATTCCTTCTGTTTTTACTTTTAGAGTACCTCTCTTTTCCCAGTCCCTGATCAAGAGTCATCCACAAAGAACAGATTCATCAGTTCTGAAATATGAGTGATGCAAAAGGTGTTACTACCAAAAGTTGGAGCAGATGTAATATGAGTTTGGGTGGAGGCTATTTACTGGGAAGTCTTATGTTGAATAACTGCTAAAACTCAGCACAAAACAAATTATTTGTTGTAGTAAGAGTTTATTCTAACTGCTTATTTGCTGGATTTTGCCTTTTCCTTCGTAGTGCAACTTTGTTGGCAAGAGATAAAAGTTAAGCAAAATAACTTCCACTCCCAGTGAGCTATATGTGATTTCAGAAATAAGAGGATTACAATGAAACTGATTGCTGTTGGAGAAGTACAGAAATCCTGCTTTGTCCTTCTTGACACATTAGAAAACCAGTATATCCCAAAATAGTTTTTAGATGCCTAAATTTCCTCTGACGTCACTGGAAGTATGTGTGGGAGAGTAGAAATTAAGTGACAAACACCTATTCTGTTCCTATCATAACAGTTTAAAGGAAGCTTTTTACTTCTTGTTTGGAGAAAGTGACTTCATGCAAACTTTTCTATTATAGTCTTTACCACATTGTCAGAAAAAGCTTCTAAGTATTAGTGAACTCATTCTGAAAATAATGACCAAAAAAAAAAAAAAAAAAAAAGGTACCAAAACCAGATTAAAGCTGGGAACTTCATTGTAAAGCAAGACTGTGATAAGCCATGTTCTCTTTTGGCAGTGAAAGCTTTGTGCCCTAGCTAAATCAGGTGATCTGGACGTGCCTTTAAGCCCTGCTGGTCCTAGCATCTGTTGGGTTCCCCAGCCAACCAATCCCGACCACTGGATGCATTAAGCTCTTTGTCTGCCCAGTTGCTACATCTCCACTTACAGACAGATGCCCATGAAACACGTGCCATTGTCAGAATGTCTCACCCATGGGAGACCCTGGGCACCAAGGGCAGGAGATGCAGCAGTGGGGCTGTATGAATCACCTTGGTGGGCCAAGACAGTTCTTTGGGTGTAGAGGGATGCTCATTTTTAAATTATGCATATGGGGATGCAGAGCTCAGAGTGAAAAAAATGAGTTATGGAATATCCTTTTGGTTCTGACCCCTCCCTGCCTCCTTGCTGGCAGGGCAGTGTGAGAATCTGGGACATTCTTGACTTAGTGTAAGCACTGCTCAGCAACAGCTAAATATCACTCTGTTATCAACATTTTTTTTCCCTCAAGGTCAAAAGGTAGCTTTATACAAACCACTATGAAGGAAAAAACAACTCTGTCCCAGCTGAAATCAGGAAAAACTGTGACCTTGACATCCAGCTTCCCTGAGAAATAGGAACAGCCAACTGCTGGTGAGAAGAAATCTGATGACCAGCATGGATAGTCATAACCAAAAAATCTTTCTAAATGCCTGCCACTTCAAAAATAATGTTTTCTTTATTCCTGAAAATCAAACTTGGCTCTACAAAACTAACCCCTGCATTTTGCAGCTGAAACTTGAAAATGTTACTGAAGGAGGAAATGGTTAAAAGCACTGAGCTGTTGGAAACTTGGATGAAAATATTTTGGCCTGTGTGTGGAATTTGTCTGCAGTGGGGTCCAAGTGGCCATAGCCCCAGCCTGGAATGGGACATCATGGAGCCACAAAGCTTAAACACCACCATACGTGATGTCAGGATAACCCTTGGCATCATGGGCAAGGCTGCAGCCTTTTTCACTCCGCAATATACCAACACCTTGAGATGAGTCCGTACTGGAGAAGAAAAGCATATAGTACTTGATTGTCCTGTGGTGAGTGTAGGTATAAGATGACTCTAATGAGTTAGAATCTCTGTATAATTGTTGAATAAAAAAAATCATCTCTGTCCAAAGAATTGTTTAGTTTTAGCCTGCATAACTTAAATTCTTAATTTTGAGGTGGATCTTTTAAGAAAATATCCTGCGTAGGTGGATGTTTCATACATCACGTCCCTTAATTCTTCTTGTTAAATGAATAACCTATTGCAAATAAGAAGTTATTTTAATTTTGTCTGGGTAGATTTTCTACATTCTCTGGAGCCTTCCTTTCTGTTCACATATACCAAGAAAGGTATGGATAAATATGTATAAACTGGGTGAGAATTAGCTTGAATAATCCATTGTAAAAATATGTTGTGGATAAAGAAAAAGTACTAAAGCATTAATTATACATTTCAGCGTATGTAATATTTACTCTCTGTGCTGCTATAAGCACTGAGGTGTGGAAATAGAGAGAATGGTAAATTTAAGAGAGTCTGCATTAAAAATATAACTTTTATTTTGATGGCTTCAGACATAAACAGCATTAAAACTCAAGGAACTTTTGTTTCCTTAAATATGGTTAGTTATATAGTTAAAATAATCAGAAGAAGAACATTGGAATAAATGCATATGTATAGTAATAAGAATAAATAGAGTACCAAAGACAACAACAACAAAAAAAGATAAGGCTGTGCTGCTGTCAGGACACAGCTATAGGAATTTCACAGGTAGTTATTACTATATTTTATGTTCTATTGGAATGAGGTAGTTTTGAAATGCTAATAATGCTCAAATACTGGAGCGGAATAGGGTTCCAGCATTAACAAAGATGCAGCAATCTTTCCTCCTCTCCAGTGCATTTGCAAAGTTTATCTACCCTCTCAGAACCAATCACTAGAACAGCACTGTGTTTGACATCAGTTCTTTTCCAGTGTGGCCATTTTGGTGGTGGTGACGAAGAGGGTCTATGGCCAACTGTCAGCATTTGGAGTCCTTTGCTGGGAAGAATAAGGTGTTCATGGTGGTGATTTCCTCTCCATTGTTCCACAACCCACTTGGAACCATATTTATGGGTTTGCTAATGCACCTTCATGTCTTGATCATCCTTCATTGGTCTGCAGCATCACCTTCCAGCCAAATTTGCTGTAAGTGGTGCATTGTACATATGTTGGAAATAATTCTCATTCTTTTTGTTTCCCTTAAAGCTACTTTTGGCCAGCTCCAGCTTGTTCAGCTAACTGAGGTCAAGAAAAACTCAGACAGAATGAACCAGCCTGATTGGCCTCCAGAGGGCTTAAAAGCCCTGAACAAAGTCCACGACAATTACAACACAGATTTACATGGTAATAACCTGGCCTTTTTCTGCAGTCCATTTGCTTTGTACAAATCCATCATAGTATTGTGGATATTTTAAGAAACCTTCTGCCTATCCTCTTAATACAAATTTATGGGTCTGTTATTAATTTTTATCTAAAATATATTTGGCATTAGACATGATTCCGAAGAAAAAATCAAGTTTTTACAGAGATAATTTGACTCAAACTTGTCTTTCTTTTTGTTCTTCAGACCTCCCACATTAACTGTGTTCTCCATCTGTTAACTGTTGGGTTAAGGATCAACTGTGTAAAAGAAAGTAAATTCAATAGGTTTTCAAAATATTGCAAACTCTCTGAGAACAGACTGTTTTGTCTTAATTGACTATAAGAGATGAGGCACGTGAAGGGGCTCATGTGGTTGGAATCTCATCCAAATTACTTGGCAGGGGACCACTAATAAATCAGATTAGTAAGACAGGTAAACCCACTGTTCCTGTCATTTTTAATTAAATTAGTTTTCAACCATCCTATTTCTATTTATTGAAGATATTCCAGGGCGTTGAGTAATGACTCACTCCATCTGAAGCACTGACCCAAAGAAAAATACCTGCTGACAGAGGAAAAAAGACAACAAGAAGATGAAGATAAGCATAGCTCACAAAGGGATTGAGAATATATAATGCTTTTTATATGATTATCCCCAGTGAATAGAACTTTGATTATGCTGAACTGAGACACCTCTAACTGTGATACCCAGTCGTTCATTGCTTTCCTTACAGTTAATGGAGTGAGAAAGAGGTTTGGATTCTTTCAGAGTGCAGTTCATCGCATTCAGTATAGATGCTGTGAGATCTCATGGTGAAATACATCCTGTGAAATAAAATGAACATACTCCTCAGGAAATACTGGATTTGGGTTCAAATAAGCTGCACTATTTCACACAGCACAATCCTAGATCCATCTTCAGAGGTTTACTGAGTTTAAGCAGGATAGCAGGTGCCACACCTGAAGGGACTTAGCTATGCAAAAAGAAGCAATCACAAATTGCCTTTTTCTTTTAGCCTTTATTGTGTTTATAGATTTTTGGTAGGGGAATTGTAAGGGCAAAGGAAAGGAGGGATTTAGACTTGTTCTGAGCCTGGATTTCCAAGTAAATGTTTTTAAGAGTATAATCTTTGGGATGAATTTTCAAACATACGCAGGAATCCTGTGTCCTGGTATTCAAATATCAAAATCCTCATGTCTTTGTACTTTCATGGATATTTATTGAGGTAACTCAAGCATACTTTCTGTATTAGAAGGAAAAATATATAACTGCAGATGCTGTCACTTGGGTCGGATTAATCGCTATGCCTGGAATAGTTGTCAACTTTAGTGTCTTGGTGCAACAACTCAAGGAATAGCAATGGTTGCATTGTTAGCTCAGCCCCTTCCAGGAGTGGCTGAGGTTTTTGTGTTGTACCATCAGTTTAACCTGAATAGTTTGTTTCCTAACTTAACTCAAGTGTATTTTCCTAAAGATTTATAAAAAGAGATGGGGTTGTCCATAAGCTGAATGTTCAGAAAATCAAAAAGTGTCTTATGCTACTGATATATTCCCTGTAGAATGTCTTTCTCTTGTACACCAGTGCAAGGAAAGAGCTATGAAACTATGCTCTAGCCCCAAGGAGGTCTAACTGCAAATCCAGTTATTTTCTGGCTGAAAGGCAATAATAGCATTTATTTCACCACACTCACTTCTGAGCTAATATTCTGTAAGCTTCACATTGTGGAGGTAAGTACATGATAGGTGAGGGAAGTTCCTGAGCAGACAGAAGTTGCTGGAAGAGACCGTGTGTAGCTAGAGGCTGAGGGGTTATATAGAGCTACTGTATGCTATAGCCTGTCCTGAAAGTGTGGTCTCCCCGTGTGAATGCATTTCAGAGCACATCAGAATGGAAGGATTACAGTGCACACAGCTAGTGCTTTGTTTATTGTCTCAGGATGTTATAAGAAATTGTAGCTGATCCATGCCCAGCCCCTAACTTCCAGTCTCTAGTGGTCAACAGGTAATTCTCTGCCTATATCTCTCTCTTTTCTACATCCATCAAGGCTGCAGTAGGCATGTCCATCAACCAGACAAGACATTAAGAGTGAGAGGAAGGAGCTTATCCTGCAGTCTCAGCTGGAATCATGTAGGAATAGAAGGAAGGAAAACAAAGACAAAGAAAGCAGTGGTACATGGACTGGGGTGAAAATGAGGTTAAGGAAGAAAGGGGGATGGAAGCTGTACAAGCACAGTACATGGAGATGCAGCAGGGGAGGGGAGAAGACAGATGTGCTACTATGAGTGTCTAAGTCAGAGACTGACCTGGACCGGGCAAGAAATGTTTTGTCTTGCAGTCCTTGGGTTCCTACACAGCTTTCCTGTGTAATAGCCTCCCACTGCACCACTTATTTCTATCCCCAGTGCAGAGCTCCCTCAAACTGACTAAAAGCTTATTAGAAGATACATAAGAACTACGCTTGCATCGGCAGGATTTGTTTTATTAATTCCTTCTCAATTTTTGATCACTTGATTTTGAAACTGAATCAAATTCTTTTGATTCAAGCCTGTTCTTTCAGTATAATAAGCAAAGAACACAAAAAAAACCAAAAAAAACCCCAAAAAAACAACAAACCAAACCAAAACAAAAACAGTACAATTGGATAGAATTACAGTACTGATCAAATTTTTAGTCTCAATTTTATTGTGAAGTCCTCTTATTTAAATTTCAATAGGCACCTAAAGAGCAAATAGATGCAGACAAACAAGGTATGTTTAGTACCATTTGCATGTCTTAGTGTTAACAAAATAATAGTCACTTTGTTCTAATTAATTACTTTATTTGCACCACATTTCAGATGGCTATCAGAATGCATAAGGTAACAGGTTTGTGTTTTAAACGTGTTCTTAAATTCAAAATCATAAGAGGGAATGCAAATAAAGAGGGCAGATGAAATGACCCTGACTCACAAGAGAAGGTATTTTGTTGGTGTAGAAGTTATAAAAAAAAACCAAAATAATTATCTTCTATTTTTTTCTAGAGTGAAGAAAGTATCAGCCTTGATTGCACTGTCTTTACTAGCCTGATACACTGTGCATGGTTCCAGTCAAATTTTAGGAGTTGAGTGAAAATTTCAGAGAATGAAACTATTTTTCTGAAATGAGGGGAAGAAGGAGTATAAGGGATAAAAGACCTGAAGTCATAGTACTTGTTACTTCTGAGGTACAACAAATAGTAAATTTTTTATCTAATTAATAGCATAGAGTAATGCCCAGGTATACACCTAATCAAGCCAGGGATACTCTAAGAATAGGCTGTAAAAGGCTCAGTTGGTGACTAGGACCTCTAATCACACCAAACCGCATTGTTTTAATCGAACTGTCCCACTGACTGCTCATGAGCATCAGTGAGAGACTGACCTGATAGCAAAGACTGTGTGTAGTGGGATGGTGTGATGGGATGCATGGTAAATATTGAAAGCTCATCTGTTCTTGGCCATTGAGTGGGCTGGAGGATTCACAGCAGTATTCTATGACACATCTAAATGTCTTCAGGTCATGGTAATAATTCAGCATGCTTGCAATCGGGTGGAATACACTGTGCCATTTCTGGCATCCACCTCGTTGCAATCAGTCAGTCACTCACAGTGGGCAAACATAGTGAGCCCCACTGGAAGCATCAACAGGCATTAAGTGTGAATGGGAATTTCACAGTGTCATTTCAATTAGCATGTTTAACTCTGAATGCTGGCTGGACGTGTGTGTCCACAGAAGGACAACCTTCTGTGAGGAGTCTGGAGCTGAGGGAGCTGGGATTGTTCAGACTGGGGAAGAGGAGGCTCAAGGGAGACCTTATCACTCTCTATAAATACCTGAAAGGAGGTTGCAGTGAGCTGGGGGTTGGCCTTTTCTCTCTTGTAACTAGTGATAGGACTGCAGGGAATGGCTTCAAGTTGTGACAAGGAAGATTGAGGCTGGACGTTAGGAAATACTTCTCTGAAAGAGTGGTCAGGTGTTGGAATGGGATGCCCAGGGAGGTGGTGGAGTCACCAACCCTGGAGGTGTTCAAGGAACGTTTAGACATTGTGTTGAGGAACATGGTTTAGAGAGAACTATTGATGATAGGTGGACAGTTGGACTGGATGATCTTCTAAGTCTTTTCCAACCTGGGTGATTCTATGATTCTACTATTACCTACTATCTGGATAATTTTAGTGCCACTAATGGTTGCATTTGGTAACTGTGTATTTGGGTTGCACTTCAGCTCAGTCAGGTTGCCCCTTCAGGGGACAGAGATAGCAGCCATAGCAGTTGCAGTGTGTTTCTCCATTCTGCTTGCTGATACAATCCCTACAAGATATTCTGCCAGAGCTGCTGGAGCAAATTCTACTGGTGTGACTGGTGAAGATTAGCACATGGAAAGAAATGGGGCTGTGGTCTGGGCCCTCCCAGATTTCAGAGAAGCTGCCACCTTTGTTTGATGCCTTGTTTTGACCAACAGATTATTACTTCCTAGATTCAGGGCTTTGTCTTGTATTTAAGTAGCAGAATTTTGATCCTCGTTATTTTTGAACACTAATTGTTCCCCGGTGGTAATTAATTGAGGAATTTCTTATAAGCAAACAGCGACCTGACTCAATTCTTCAAAATCTGCAGGGATCTTTGCATTTGATCTTAATGTGCTTTTATAGTGTAATCTGAAAATTAAACATGAAAAGAATTAGCAGTTTAAACTTAGGAAAAAGTAGTCAAATATTTTTCCTACTAAGGGGATTTAGCAGGTTGGCATGAAAGTAATCAAGATTTTATAACTTTCATTTATAGCACTGGAGTGTACACAACCATCTGATGTCTGAATAAATACCAACACGGATGTTGGGTGTTGGCATTTATCTCCTTGTAGACTGCCTGACTTCCAACTTTTTTTGTTATTTTTTTTTTAACAACTACATGAAAGCAGAAGTTAAAAATCATTCTCTTATTTTTCCTTCTTCAAATAATTGTTGTTTCTTTTTTTCTTTTTTTTTTTTTTCCTCTGGTAATACATGACTGTAAAGCCCCCTAGTAGTGGTAGATAACTCGGAGGTCATCTGCATTTAAAGGCTGGTGACTGAAGTAAGTGCTGAGAAGGTATTCTAGCTCCAAAGAAATATACAGATTTTCAGAATGGCTGGGGATTTGGGGTTCTGAACTCCCTGGAGAATCTGACTTTGGCATTGCTGTAAGTATTGCTAATCTCTGACCATTTATGGCCTTGATGGATCTGGAGGTTTTTTTTTTTGTGTTCTTGCCAATTACTAGAATTGAACACCTGAAAAATAATTTCCTAAATTGCTTCCTTTAAGGTCTGCCCAAACAAACATGAACTTTTGTCTCTGTTCTTGGCTTTATTTAAAATGAACTTAATTTGTCTAATTCTGGTGTACAAAGGTAGTAATTAATTAGCTAACATTTAACAGAAAAGGATACCACCAGGACTGAAGAAGGTAGAAATATATTTAACTACTGATGACTGCCTGGATTAACACATCTTAGAAAGGCACCAAGCTTCGCTCTGTCTTCTGTTCAAAATCTAGCCCTTGACTTAGAGGGAACAGGAGAAGCTGAAACACCAAGTGCAGAACGCTCTCTTTCAGAAATCAGCAGGATGTTGAGTTCTGTTATTTTTTTGGTGGATTACTGACCAAACCACTATATCAGTTAGTTCCTCAGACTGCTGTTTGATGAAAGGAGGAAGTTTTAAGACAAATGAAAAGTTATGATTTTGACTCAGCAAGCTCAAATCACGTAACACGTGTCAGGTTTCCTGAGATGAATATGTCAACCCTTACGCTGCCCTTCTGGTGGGATCCATGAATTGCTTGATGCTCTTTTCCGTCAACTGGGAGCCATTTCATGCCTGGGCTTCTGCTACCAAAGCCATTGATGATCTGATGGTAGACTCTTCACATGTGAGACTTTTGCTCTTTTAATCTCCACCCTTACAAAGGGTTGTTTTGCCAACATCTTTTCTTTGCCTTGTATCGTTTATTTAACTTTTGGTACTTATATGATAGGATTAAATCTAAATATCAAGTCCTGCACAAGTCTTTGGGAATAGACAGTCCTTTTTCAAAAAAATTGTTTCAGTATTGTTCAATTTCATTACCTCTTTTAGACAAACCCCTCGATATGTGATCAGCTCTACAGCTCCAAGGCCCCAGCAATATAGGTAGAATCTGAAGTGAGGTCTGACTGTAGGTATTTTTCCATAAGCATACTTTGCAGAGTAAGCACCTGTAAGAGTAAGAAAAAGTGGTTTAAAGGGAGAATAACTTGAATTTATTTTTGACATTTCAAAAACTACCTCAGCAAAACCTATCATTCTCCATTAAATGGTTCACCAGGAAGTCTTTGACAGAACTCTGGAGACCTGATGCTGCAATGTATCGTGCCACCACTGGTTGTATTTAAATTCTGACAACTGTCAATAAAGAGACCAGCTTAAAAAAATGGTACTGCTAGCACAGGATAATTTGCAGTAAACTTCTGTCTTTATGGAAATTGTTTTTCATTAGCTCAGGGTTACTAGTTTGGAACATTAATTTGAAGTCATGACTACTATACAGTGGACACGCTGAAGAGCTAAATTACAAGGTGCTTCAGAACTCTTGTTCTGTTATTTCAAGCAATTTTGTAGAATTGTATTTTCATACTACTTGGAATTTAATTAAAATAGAAAAGAAAAGAAAATGTAAAAACTATATAACAGATTTGGAACATCTACAAGATATGAAACTGCCTAGTTTTATGGAACTTTTAAAATGTGCAAAGTTGAAGAAAGAATCTTATGGTTTTATGGATATAGTGGCTTAAAGAGAAAGGTTAATCCCAGTGCTTGGATCCATGGAAGATCCCATCTCTTTCTATAGCCTGTGTAACAAGGAAGGTTAACCGTCCTGTTGATTATCTGTAGTGTCAGGAAGTAAAATACCAAATCTCTTCAACTCATGTAACTGAAGTAGGGATTAAGAAAAGCAGTAGAGATATCACACTTCATGGTCAATGTGAAGAGGCTGTAGATGTCCTTCCTGCTCAGACAGACCAAAGCAGGACAGGGCATCGTTCTGGATGCACCATGCCTCTAAATGATAGCTTTGGGGATGGATTTGCAGGTGGGTTGTCAGAATGTCCACAACATATCTTAGTGAGCAACAGTGATATAGCAGCATCCTATTGATGGTGGGTGGTGAGATGGGGTATGATGCCAACTCAGGATACACAACAGCACTTGCTGAGAGATTGCCCTGGATGCGTCAGGAAAGTGAATTATCTGAAATTATACAAGGTAACACCTCTGCAAAAGAAAACAGATAAAGAAAGATTTAAGAAATAAATATATTCAATTAGGACTATTTAAATTTATGATTTTTATGCATAATGTTTTAATATAACTTGAAAGCATTTTCTGTACTCTGACTAAGAAGATTCACAAATCTTACTCCTCTTGAATCCTAAAAATTATTTCATGGTCATGTCTCTAGACATGTGTCTCTAGAAGTTTTCCAAGAGCCTATTTCTGTATGGCACAATGAATTACATAAATATTGATTCATTTTATTAAACTTTTATAATCCTTTCTTAGGCTAAATTATAGCTATTATGAATAGCAGGAGATACCCCCTCAAGTATAGCTGTCTGCAGACTTCCTTCTTTCTCATTAAATATAAGCTAAACTCAGACAGTGAGTTACAACAGATTTGCACAAAGTCCCAACGTACCTGTTTTAAGCATTTTCAAAAGTTGAAGTTGCCTATATTTATAATAACTGGTAAGCTGTTGTGTCAGCTTTAGGGTTTAATTTTAAGCACACTACTTCTGTAGCATGCATATAAGCTATACAGGCTGCCTCACACAGAATATCTTCCCTTTTGGTGAGTAAACTTTAATATTTATATCTTTAAGATAACGTGGTTTTGGGCAGGAATCCAGTTCAGCATTACCTGCTCTTTGTTAAGCTCAGTTAAGCCTTCAGCGGCCACTACTGTTGTGTTTGTGTTCGAGATCATATGGCTCAAAAAAATGTATATTCAGGTGGCCTTTAATCTTAAAGCACTTGAACTCCATTGCAAAAGTCTACTTGGATGAAGCCCTCATTACAGATTTAAGACAAAATAGCCACCTGAAACCCTTCAGTGTTTCATAAAAGAATGACTTGAAAATGAGTGAAAATACATTTGTACACAGCAAGTAGACTTAGAAACAGTGACCTTGAAAAAGATTGCAGCATTTTATTGGGATTGTCTGGAGAAGGGGATGCACATAGGAGACCTTATTGCTCCCTACAGTGCCCTGAGAGGAGGTTGTAGTGAGGTGGGTGACAGCCTCTTCTCCCCAAGTAACAGTAACAGGATGAGAGGGAATGACCTTAAGTTGCACCAGGGAAAGTTCAGCTTGGATATTAGGAAAAGTTTATTCTCAGCAAGAGTGGTGAGGCATTGGCACAGGCTGCAAAGGGAGTCCCCATGACTCCACCACCATTGTCTCAGGAATGTTAGTGGGGTTGATGGGGGGGTTTGATGGTTGGACTTGAGGATCTTAGTGGTCTTTTCCAACATGAATGATTCTATGATTTTTTTATATTTATATTTGTATTTGTATTTAGGCTACTTAGACTGAAAAGCTCTTTTTTCATTTTTTCCCCTTGTCCCTGCTGGGCAGATGTTACAATAACTCTGGGAGGCTTCTAAATTAAAGCAAGAGATCATCATGTTACTATAGCCCGAGTCTCAATAACAGAAAATATGTTAATGTAACGCGAGTTGGAAATTGGAAGAAGTAGTTGGTAACAATTTCATGAAACTTATAGAGGAGTTCAGCTAAACTTCAAACACCAAGCTTACTTCTCTCTTGGGCATGCTTCTTTGGCTGCAGGTAATGATACCTTTCAGGTAATGATAGAGGGAATATATGAGAGCGTTCCAGCCTTAGCTGCCATTAAACTGTCAGTAAGTGCATTGCCAGGAGATTCTAGAAGTAGTTATGTTTCAACTGCACTCTGCCTGTTGCCTTCTCTATGCACAGGACAATGTGTTGAGTCTTGATCTTCTGCAATACACAACACAATTTTGTCAAGATTAACAAAATGGAACATTTTGGGATTTGTCACAGCCAGAATCCTGACCTGAGCAATAAAATATGTGAAGGGTTGTGACAGATTTTCAAAAATTCACTTAGGTATAAGAGTTTGATAATGAAAAGCCACTATCTTATTCCAAGAACAATGGTGGGATAGTTATTCTAAGGGAGCAGCAGAGTAGGATGCTGGAATCCTCTTCCATCCCTGCATTTCTATCCTTCCTACTGCCCACAGATCCACCTGCAAATCCAACTAACCAAGCGTTGCCTGTCTGGGGGGCTCACTGGGGAAAAAACAGCAACCAAATGATAACAAAATCAAAACGTGAAGATTACAGTGCTAGAAATGTAGTGCCAGTGATTTAGGAACAGGCTTAATGATGGAAAATTTCTGCAGTATTTCAAATAGAGCTTCAAAACCATGCTGAGCTCCACTTTCATTATCTCCTATGGTCTCTTCACCTCCACACTGTATGTTTCTTTTTGTTTGCATTTGTTTTGTGTTTGTTTCTTTGTTTTTATGGGTTTTTGTTTGTTTTCTTTGGTTTTTCTGTTTCTACAGTTTGAATTTGTCACTGGCTGAGTGACTTTGAAATTAATTGCCTTGCTGGCAGAAAATGACTATTCATTTAAGAAAAGTCTGTAATGATTTATGCTCAGCTGTTTATTTTGAAGCAGTGCTGCTGATTTTTGGTCAGAAGAAAGAAGACCAACGTGACTGCATGAGGAAGACTGCCTTCATGAAAGCAACGAACACTAATAACTAAGTTTTTGAGGTTGTAACTGGAATTATACTTTGACTCCATTTCTTTCTCTGAAGTCTGCAGAGCTGGAACTCAATGATTTTTATGGTCCCTTGTAACCTCAGCCATTCCATGATTCTATGTTTGGAGGCAGCCTGTGCCCTCTTCAAATGGACATTGCATTTGTTATTATCCGTAAGAGCAATACTCCAGTTTCTGTAGCCTGTATTTAATTCATATTTGTGGTAGCTAGTTGTACAGCCAGTAAAGCCACATATTAAACTGGTCATTGACTCTTCTCTCCTGCTAATCTCTCATCTGGTGATATATTCACTTCAATAACTGATATTGTTACTACACATGATGCCTTTCAAATAATGATCTCAAAGCATGTTAAGGACAATAATTGATAAGCCTCATCTAGTGGCAATTTTATAAGGGAATAAAATGCATTTGCATTATTCATTTGGATTAAGTAAGGCATAGAGAGGTTAGGTTATTTCATCCATCAAAGGAGCAGCAGATGAAGCTGCAGAATCTATCACTCCTGCTTTACCTCATCCCAAATGCAAGCAACATGCACTTCCAATGACTGAAGCACCCACAGTATCCCACTGCAATGATCCCGCCCTTCCCAGGAACCAGATGTCCCAGCTTTGATGCTTATGTTTGTTTCAAGATGCTGTAATAGAAATAAGGTACTACTTCCATTCAGACAACAGCTGATGTATTATTTTGAAACACGAGTGCAGGGTGCTGTTAAATTGAATAAGAACCTGCTCCTGCTGGATCATTGGACAAACCACAGGCAGAGTCAGCTGAGCTGCTGTGAGGAGTGATGCTGTAGTGCAAAGCTGTATGGTATGGTACCATCACTGACTTGTGTCATGCAGTTGGTAGCTCTCACCTGTCCTAGTTCCTCATGCTTCTGGATTTCTCCTTTTCTTTTGCCCCTGTAAATTAAGTTAGAGTCCATAATCCAGGTTGAGCAGCTTTCCCTATCTGTGTTTGGTCCCAGAGGTATCTGTTGTGCACAGTGACACACAGCTGAAAAGTTCCTAGACTAGAAGTGAACATGGTCAGCAAGATCTTACAATGAATAAGGAAAAATCCCATAGCAAACATTTACCTTGGCAGTGAGTATCAGAGAGCTCCCTGCAGTGTCTGGCAGTTCAATTTTTCTTTCTTTTCTTTCTATGAATAGCAGTGATGGCTGTATTTGGGCCTGAGAGAAGCTCAATTGCAGGGTTATCAGAACATCTCAGCTGCACTGCAGGAACACTTTTATTGTCTGCTTTGAAGACACATCATGTGCAAGGTGATAACTTCCCTTATGGATCCAGTCAAGCATGATAAAAGACAGCTACATGGAATGAAATTTTGTTTTTGAAGAATCTAAGCTATGTGTCCCCAGAGTCAAATATCCTCAGGAAAAAGAATAATAGGATGATGCTGAATATCATTTCTGGTGGCAGACTTCCAGTCTGTCAGCTCCTGGGGTTGTGATCCAGGGGCTCTATGAGAAGACAGCTGAAAAAGTAGGTCTTCCCCAGTAATCTTGTTATACAAAGTACTTTGAATGTCCATGGGAATTATTACAGAGCGGTTTGTTCCTGTTTGTATGATATCTGAGGGCTGTGGCATATTTATTCCCCACAGACTTAAAGGAGGAAACCTCTAGTTTTCTGTGAGCGAATTCACACCCGTCCCAATTGTCAAAAGAAACTTTTTGTTTCCACGATAAACTCCAGTGTATAAATCCTGAATGTTAAAAGACAGAAGACCCCTGGGAAATAAACTAGCAGGACATCCAAGTGCTACCTTGTGAATCTCATGAATATCAAGACTCAGTTTTGGGGGACTGTGCCTTGTGATTTATTTACATGGAGGTTGGCCAGGTAGTTGACTGCTGTTGATTGCTAGTAGTTGGAACCTAGACTAGAAGCAAAGAGCTGGATTTTGAAGTGAGCAGAAGAAATCATGTGTGTTGGCATATGTACTTTGGTAGGTACTTTGTTCATATAAAGTATACCTGCCAGGACAAAAGGTATTTCTCACATGCTGGCAGAACAAAGCTACCATTTGCTGCAAAGGACTTATCCTTTTCTATCAGATATGCGATACTTCATTCATTTATAAAAATTGTTACTTTGTGGGATGTCTGCTGGGAAAGTCTCATGGCAGAGGTTTGGTTAGCCAGTGAAGACTTACTCTTATCCTCTAACACTGGTGAAGAAATACTCAGCTTTCTGCAGCTTCTCTTTTCTGAGCTGAATTGATGACGTGTTTCCTGTCTCCAGTTGATTCCCATTACCAGATCCTTTTTGTTCTCCTAAACATAATTAGCTACTTCTCTGGCTACTTAAAATGATAAATTATGCTGATGGATATGAATTGTATCAGCCAAGACGTATTCTGACACTGAAGTGGTCAGAATTTAGCCCTGCTGTGGATCTAATCTGAATTTGACATTTAAATAAAAGTTGAGGTCAATGAGGCCACGCTAGCTGAAACAAAAGGAAGGAAATTCATCAAGCTCTCTGGGATGCGATGTTGACAAATCTAATGGTCCTTCAGTGAGTTCAAACATCTTTTAGAGGGGACTTAATGTCTCCAGATAAGTGCATCCTCATGAAATAGAAATTATAGTGGTTGATTTGCAGGTGAGTGATGACAATAATTTTTTGTCTCGTTCTGTAGAAGAAAATGAACCCTTCCACAGTTGGCTCTGTCAGTCACAGTCAGACAGCTTAGGATAGCACCCATTTCATTGGTAATTGTTGTACTTTTCATAGTGGGCTGCTTCTATTATGGATCAAAAGGGTCAATTTTAAGGGTAAGAGATGTTTAAACATGCTATTAAAAAGAATTACAGTAATAAAACAAGTTTTAAAATTACCTTTTTTTGTGTGAGTGGCATCTTACCACAGTGAAATAACAGGATCAGACAAAAGAAAAAATGTGTTTCTTATGTGTACACCCCATCTCTGAATGCAAATTTTACTCATTTTGACAGCCTGCATGTGGATGAGGAGGGCTGCATCTGCCATTCCAGACACTGTACTTATAAGACTTCACAGTAATGCTAGGGAAGCAGAGGGACCATGCTGGAGTATACTGTCTGGTTTTGGGGTCCCCAGTGCAGGACAAAGATCAACAAGCAGGAGAGAGCCCGGTGGGAAACTAGGAAACTTCCCAACATGGAAACAGTTTTGACTTATGAGAAGAGGCCCCCTCCAACATAAGCCCTCCTATGATTATAAGGGACCCTGGAAGTGCCACTAACAGTGTGGTAACTTAGAGTTCTGTCAGGGGTGAAATAAGAGGATTGCACCCCAATGAAAACTGGAGAATACTCATTGCTGAAGGGTAACTAGAGGATGCTACACCAATAGTGAGTCTGGAGGGCACTGAAAGAAATTGTGAGATGGATGCTGAAGGAAAATACTTTGCAGACTGAACAATAATGGACAATTATATGTATTAGAGATCATGAAATCCTTAGTTTTCATGGATATCTTTGCATGCCACCAAAACTGTACAGAGAACTGGGAGGTGAGTATATGAAGTTTCTGCAACACTAATGAACGGAACATGTTCACTTGTGTACCATAGATTATGGGCCATTGTTTTTCCCCCTGATGATGGGAAGGTCCTAGAGAAACCACCTCCTCTGCCTAATGAAGTCAGGAGTGATCACTGCTGATTTGTCTAATCTCAGTCGCTGACTCTTCTTGGGCACGAGCATTATGTACCCAGGACTCACTAGCTGGCTGGGATGAGTGTGGGCTTCTACCCCCTGCTGTTGGAAGGAAAGACTATTACGTTAGTTATCAGGAACTTTGCAGCATTACAAATGTATCTTCAAACTGAACTCGTACTTCTGATTAATTGAATGGAGATCATAGTTTACCAATAACAGAAAATACATCATTCAGCTTTGTACTGCATGCAGACTGCTGCTCTCAATATGTACTTTTTGATACATTAATTGTAAAGGCATTTAAAAAAAAAAAAAACTAAGAGAAATGCAGACAGAAAGGAAACAGACTTCAAAAAATCCCTTTCACTGAACCTCTTGTTTCTTGATATAACTGAATTCTGGGTACAATCCAAAGATTTCCTCATGTTACCCTCAGAAATATAGCAGTTTACTGCAGCAGAGCCTATTAGCTGCTGCAGAAAATTAAGCTGAAATTGTTAGTAAGAATTCCTTTTGGGTAACAACAGAGTAGAAGGCAAATGTAATACAGCAATAAAATCACGGTCACAATATGTCGATAAAGATTTGGCTGATAGTATAAACAAGTTATTTGGTTGTTCATTAGAAATTTAGTACTACAGTATCTTTAAAAGTATTGTCCAAAAAAGATATATTTTGGAATAAAGGTTGGGAATTCAAGATATGGAGTATACAAAATAAAGTGTATATAAAATGAGGACATCTCAAGAGGGATTTCATCTGAAAATTTGTCTGAAGTGAATCACATCTTTGTCACCACATCAGCATCCCTATAACTTGGAAAGATATACAAGGCTGTAAGCTTTGAACGCAAATTGAAACTCATTTGTTTTGTCCTCCTTCGTACTGGGATGGGAGACAACAGCTTTGATTCAGGAAATACAAAGAATGTTTACTTGTGCATTCCTATTTAGTAGATCTAAGACCTTGTAATAGTTTAGAGGGACTGTTGGCAAGGTAACAAAGACATAACAAATACTCTTGTCCATTAAAACCACATAGAGGAAGCAGTAGGAATAGAAACTGTCCTAAGTTGAAAAGGCACAGCTTTCTCCTCATGCAGGGGATCTCTGGAGCTATTCAGTGCTATTGTCTGGCAGGAGCTATGGATTATTTGACTGTTGTTCGGACTCATTAAGAGAGAAGAAAATGTCATAAAACTAAGAAGTTATAACAAGAGAAGTGCCTACTTTTGATTACTCAGGCTTTACTGCCTAGACTTCAACCCTCTCCTGGTAATTCTATGCTAACAGGGAACCAATGCCAAGTCATGATGCTCAGACCCTTAATGTTATCAGCAGGATCGAGTTCCTGGTCTGAAACATCTCTTGTGTAACAAGGTAGATATGAGATCTCTCTCTCAAAAAAGTAAGGATCGTAGTCTGCATTAAATGATATTGGAGGTGTATCAGATCCTAGAATCATAGCATGGCTTGGGTTGGAAGGAACCCTGAGGATCATCAAGCTCCAACCCCCTGCCACAGGCAGGGCCACCAACCTCCAGATCTGGTACTAAACCAGATTGCCCAGTGCCCCATCCTACCAGATAAAAAGCAGGAAGCCAAGTCTAGTATTTTTAATGTAAGAAATGGTAGAAATTCATTGGGACCTTCCACTGATCACCTGTGGATGTGTGCTTTTTTACTGAGGAGTGTTGGATTTTGAAAATGCAAATTAGGAAAAATTGGGGTTAGTAAAGTTGCTTTGTGTGAAGGGGTTGCATGGCAGATATGCTGACTTGGAGTAGTAATGTTACTGCTTACAAGGTTTACAGAGGCCTTATTTGTTGGTTGATCACCGATTAATAATGTGATTATATTTGAGAGCATTTTTTGATACTTCAATAACTCTGTGACACAAGGCCTGAGAAACCTGTAGAAAACAAAATGCAATAAAAACACACACAAAAGCTGTATTTAAAGGAAGTTCTCTCAATTCATTCTCCAAATTATGAAGTTTGTGGATACTACAGGGTCTGCCAGACCCTTACCTCCAACTCTGGATCAGTGGGTGTCTATCACCCTTCCTACAATAGTGTTGTAAAGGCAAGCTGCTGCTTATCCCGCACTGTTCCAGCATGGCTGCAGGAACTGCTGTAAGCACACATCACTGCTCCGTGCTGCTGTGGTTGATGGCTGTGACTGAGAAGTCTGCGAAGTTGATGAGAGCTGGAAAAGATGCTGAAGTAATTGTATTTCTTGATAGCACCCATTTTGTAGATAGTGAAGTGCAGTGGTCTGGCTCTTTTCTCTTCTTAAAATGTAGACTGTTTATTTAAATGGATGGTTTTGGAAGAGGAATAACAGCGGGAAAGAAAATGAGAAAGGATGGGGGGCAAACAGGTATAGGCAGGGAGAAAAATAAAAAATATCAGGTTTTATTTATTTCTCACTTTCTTCTTCTCACGTCTCTTCAGTTCCCCTTTCAGTTTTTAAAAGTTTCCAGAGTTTGCACTCACAAAATGCCAAAATCCTGTGTCATCTTATTTTTTGGCTGGAATCAGAAATGTGAAACTTCAAAAATAATGTGGTAGTAAAATAAATAGGAGGAAAAAACATTGGTTTTTATATCTTAAAGGTCCCTTCCAAACCAAACCATTCTATGATTCTGTGGCTCAACATTCAGGGAGAATGAGCATGGTGCAATGAGTGTGAGCTCAGCTGGTAGCCTCTGCTGCCAAAGGGGTTCAATTACAGCTTGGGAATTTGGGATTGAAGACCTGATTCATTTATGCCGCTGAGCAAGGGAGTGGGACTTAGCAATAAAAACAAGCAAAAAAAAAGAACTGAACCCCAGCAGGCCAGGAAGCTCAGCAAATGATCAGTCTGTCATTTAAAAATGGGAACGAAAGGGGAATCAGGAAGTGTCTGAATGGACTGCATTAAGAAGAGGATTCGACATCTCCTGCGGGTACAGCTGGGGCCATGTGCCACACAGTGCAAAATCTGGGTCTGTAAAGACAAAGAAGTATGTAGCTGCAAGGTCAGCAGCAAGGCGAGTGGCAGAGGAGTTAATTGCTGCAAGGAGAGGGTGCTTGTTACAAATACCCACTGAGAGCATGCACATACATAGCTCTGAAGTGTGCATCTAGGATGAGAGGTGATGGCCTCAAGTTGCACCAAGGGACGTTCAAGTTGGATATTAGGAAAACATTCTTCTCCAAAGGAGTGGTGAGGCACTGGCACAGGCTGCCCAGGGAGGTGATGGAGTCACTGTCCCTGGAGGTGTTCAAGAAGAGGGTAGATGTGGCACTTAGGAATGGTTATTGGGAATGGTGCATCCAGTGGTTGGACTAGATGATCTTTGTGGCCTTTTCCAGCCTTGATAAGGAGATGCACAGTTGTCTCAAATTCCAGGGAAAAACAACAAGCTGTGATGAATGTAAAATGCCGTGTGAGGGTGCTGGGACAGACTATACCCAGAGGCCTGGAGACTCCTTGAGATGTTCCAGAGAGTACCTGGGAGGTGAAATATTACTGAAGTCTTCAGAGGCACATTCAGGCTGCTGGCCAAGACGTGGATCTGCTCAATCATGTGAATTCTGCTAATGATCCCACACTGATCCAAAATGGCTGTGAGATGCTGGAAGGAAAAGGAGGGGACTGGGGCCTTCCATCTGTCCACCCAGTGAAGGGGCAAAGCACATCCACACAAAGATGCATCCAGTAGATAAAGGGATGGCAGAGCAGCTGGTGCTGTCAGGAGGACTTCCACTGCTTCATCCAAAAACATGTAATGACTCATTCATTAAGTGATGACAGTCCAAAATACATGAAAAGGGAAAATAAACTCTGAAGAATTCTTGCAAAAGTATTAATTTTAATCCAGGAGGACCAAGAATAACAGTGGTGTACATATGAGTAAAAACAGTGCTGACTCGGGCAGAGGCTTATAAACTAGAGATATTGACTCACTAGAAATCAATGAGGATATACACTGTCCAGTGTTTTAGATTTCTGTTTACAGAAAAAGAAGCATGGGGAATAAATCTGTGAACCTGAAATTATTTATGCAGTTGATCAGAATGTGAGTTGATTTACTGAATAGACTTGGTGAGAAAACTCTCATAGATTCATAGACTCATAGA
>VXAB01005795.1:58073-73989 GCA_013399175.1 Odontophorus gujanensis | reverse complement strand
ATTAGTTAAAGCCTGTTATAGACTTCAGACTTCACATGGAATAAGAACAAGTTTATACCCACCTTCTTTCAACCTCAGTGTTGTAGTATGGAACACATGTTATGAGTAGCTATCAAATAAATATTGAACAGTTTAAACTTGTCTTCATAAGCTGCAGCATTTCTAAATTAAACAAAGATGAACTTTTTACATGTGTCTACTTAAGACATATGCTAGTGATGAGAAATGGTATTTTATGGATCTCCCTTAAAGGTTGCTTTTTACAGTGCTACACAAGACATAGTTTTAACATTACTTTAGCTTGCATAGAATGTGATAAAATGCTATCACAGACAAGAAACAGCAATGTTTGAACAAAAAAAAAAGAAAAAAAAAAACAATGACCACATGAAGTACGGTAAAGGATTATGAGGTAGCACGATAACTTTAACACTATCTGCTTAAGATGTTTTAAAAAATGGCATGAGGTACTGAAAGAGAATTTCAATCCAGTTCATAAAGAGATTTTGTCTTAAGATATTAATGGTAGGGTAGGACAGGAACACACTAACTAATGTTTACTTTTATAACTTTAAAATACTAGCCGTAAGGTAGTAAATAAATAGCCAGATTACCACATCATTATTATTTTTTTTCTAATTGCAAGTGGCTGAAGTTTCATTTCTTCTCTTCCTTTTTGTGATGAGCTACCCACACTGTGGAAATAACCGAAGTAGATATTCATGGGCTATTAAAAGAACCACAGTTCTTCAGCAGCTTTATTGATAAATGCTGTTCTAGGATAAAATCATACTAAAATAGTGATCTACTTTGAAAAACTCTGTTCTTTTCCAAAATGATTCTTAATAAACTCTGTATATTCTAGAGAAAGGTTGTGCAGTGTATCTTACTCACATCTCCTATCCCAGTGACTACATAGAAGAAAAATAAAAGATGTTTATCTTCTCTTATGTTTGGTTTGGAAAATGGTTTTAATTTGTAACCTTCATGTGAAGAGAAGGAAAAGAATTTCATGTTCAGAAAAAACCAAGGGGAGGTATTACAGAAATTTATGTTCTCATTACACAACCTTGACTCTCAGAACTGGATATCTAAATTATGCACCTACATGAACAACACAGTTCAGAAACTGAACAAGGACATTGAACCGATTGATGGAAAAGTCTTTCTCCCTCAATTAAAGGGTGTAAGATCATAAACATCAGTTTAGCTTGTTACAGGTAATGAGGATGCTCAAAACCACTGAGACATTTTATAAATCTAGTGTGCTGCGAGGAAATACTACAGTGTACAGTACAATTCAAAGATTCAGGATGCACTTTTAACAAGTTTAAATATCCCTGAACAGATTGGACTGTATGACCTTGTAGGTCTTTTCCAACCTCGGTCATTCTGTGATTCTGCTCACAACTCTTCACTGTAATTGATGAAATTCAAAATCTGATACCTTCAAATAGATTCTACATTCCTCATTTGTTAGGTAATTGATTTGATTGCCATTTATTTGCATTGAAACATCTTGCAGCATCCAGAAGTGAGATGGGATTGGGCCACAAGTATCAGAAATCAGGTGGAACACCCAGTTATGATGCAATGCAGTTAGTCAGAGGTACAGATTTTTTTAGATGGCTCAAAGATACCTTAAATGATACGTTCGATATTTTAGGAAGAAGACATATTATGTGATAACATAAATGACAGCAAAACTTTGCTTTTCAATTAATTTCTGATTATTAAAAATAATGGCAAAATGAGCATTAAAATAATGAACATCATTACTGGGAAATGAAAATGAAAAATTTAATTGCAAACAAGAGAAACCAGTAGACTGATGTTAAAATGCTACCTGTGTTTTAAATGGAGCTTGTGCTTTTATCTCTTGTTTATTCATTTTCAACTTCCCTTTTCTAGGCCCCTTATTCTGTTCTAGCGTAATCGTCTAATGTAAATTTGTGTGCACTTTTTTGCTGGTGTTGCAATTAGAAATGTAATTACTTGAGCATAATAAAGGCATTTTGCTGACTGATTCCAAGTTCTTTAAGGGTTGTGTATTTTATTGTCTGCAACTGGACACTATTCATTCATCAGACATCTTGATTAAGTTCTGTCAGGTTTTCAGCTCAAAGATCCACTTCCAGCAATCAGAGCACATAGTCCCTCCAACAAAAAAGGGTATGAACTAAAAATCTAAAAGATTTTTGTCTCAGATGTTTAAAATACGGTGCTACTTAGAGCTTGAATGTGTTAAGTCTATTACAGGTGTGAACAGATTCTTCCTACTTTCCAAGACTTCCGTTCACACAGGTTGATAGTGATAGGACAAGGAGAATGGTTTTAAACTAAGACAGGAGATTTAGGTTAGATGTTACAAGGAAGTTTTTTACTCAGAAGGTGGTGAGGCACTGAAACAGATTGCCAAGAGAGGTTATGGATGCCTCATCCCTGTAGGCACTCAAGGCAAGGCTGGATGTGGCTCTGGGCAGACTGCTCTAGTGGTTGGCAGCCCTGCCTATGGCAGGGGGTTGAAACTAGATGATCTTTGAGGTCCTTTTCAACACAGGTCATTCTATGATTCTGTGATTCTATGATTCCATGACTTCCATTCTTGCTAGAATTCTCAAAAAAAGATTAGACAAGACAGCGAAAACATTTTAATGGGCAATGGATAACCTCATATTTTTCATTTCTTGACTTAATGTGTATTGATTCACTTTCATACAAAGTGATTATCTCAAACCATGCTGAAGAAAGGTGTCGTTTCTTGTAAAAGAGCTTTCTGTTCTTACGAACTCCGGAAAAAACAAGTTCTCAATATCTTGGTTCACATATGGGACAGGACTTAAAGTTATCATACACTGTTATGTTAATTTTTGCCTCATTTGCCAGGAAAAAGGATGATCATTATCATCTCATCTTGCTAGAAAATTGTGATAATCTTTTAAGTTCAAACTTGGATATTACTCTTACAGTTTGAGACATACACAGTGCAATTAAGGTAAAATAAATCTCAACTGGAAGAGAATATTTAACACAAGAATAAAAAAAAAAGAGACATTGACCCTTTAATCCTGTAAAACAGTCTATGTACTTGAGTCTTCACTTACCTAGTAAACTCACCTTTGAATCAGTGAGCACTTACTAGGGAACAGTATGAGATTCTTAAACCTTGTTTTAAGGACTTTCTGTAAGAATGTTAGTTCTTCTGTCACTGCAGAAGTTTGTTGCCTAACCTCAAGGCTGCCATGATTTTATGTGCTATAAGAAGATGATATGAGAACTGTTTCATAATGCCAGGAAAAGATGAACTGTGTGTGTCAGTATAATGGGATACTGTCACAGTTACGATTGTACTTCACAGACAAGTGAAGGTACTACATAAAAAAAATGTTAAGAACTCATGACCTCATGAAAAAACCCTTCTTTTAAGCCACTATCTTAGTCCTAAATTTTAAGAATTAAGTTTATGAATCTGAACCCAGATTCTTAAATTCTCAGAAGGATGAGTATCTGAAGGAAGAGTTGATCTTGCGATTACCTATTTACCCTTCAACACAGAAACATAGAAACACTAGGTTGGAAAGGACCTACAAGATCATCTAGCCCAACCATCCTCCTATCACCACCCCTACCCACTAAGCTACTAAATCTTATCCCTTAGCACCTCATCCTCTTGAACAGCTCTAGGGACAGCGACTCCACCACTTCCCTAGAGCTGTATTTACAGGAGTATTTTTATAATAGGCATACATATGCATAATCATGTACTTTAGTTCCACATAATCTGATAAAAAGAAACCTATCTCCCCTGACCACGCAGTGTGCCAGGACCAGCAAGTGTTCTGCCAAGACTTCATCTAGGCTGAGTAAGCAATATGACACGCTTTTAGGGGGATGCATCTGTAGTAAAAGCTGGGAGATGTGTGTTCAGAAAAACCATTGCTTTTAAAAAAGATACTGCAAAAAAGTGAATGCCGCTTGTTTTGGAAACTCAGTTCCTCCTCTTTGAAATTAACCACCTTAATTTTTTTTGTGGCCTGGCACATTGCCCTCTATTGTTTCATATCCTTGTCTGAAAGGAAACTTGGAGGTGGGTGGTGTGTGAAAGATCTTGATGGTGACTTAGTGGTATTCATGCTTTACTAACAATTAAGTCGTTCCTGAGGCAAAGAGGAGGTGGTGTTTTACATTAAATGGTAGGAGTTTGTCAAGAGTAGCAGAACTGAAGTTGTACTCCTTATTTCACCTGGAACAAAACTGACAAAATATGGAGGCTAAGACTCTCACTGTCATTCATCCCATCTGCAATTCCATGATAGGAAAACTCAAAGGGAGACAAATCACCAGCAGGTGCAGAAACTGTACTATCACAGTACTTCAGTCTTACCACATAGTTGTTCGTTATATATGCTTTGCAAGGAATAGTCATAAAATGTCAATGCAAATTTCTGCCTTTGTTTTTCCAGTGTGAGCAGTTATGTTGACCAGCACACAGCAGGAATCACCTGACTGTTAACTTCTTGTTCATTTATGGATTTCACTGGTAGCGAGTGATGAGCTCATGAAGGAACATGCTGTTCCTTCTGGGTGCTGACTACTGAGCTCTGGGGTGATCTCCAAACAGCCAGGTGCAGGACGCATCCAGCAGAGTTCTGGCAGCCAACTTTGTACATGTAAGAAATGGCTAAAAATGTCATTGCTTAAGTAATGGAAAAGCTAATCATTACAGTGAAAGGTCATAAACTGCCGCCCTTCGGAAAGGGCAGCAACTGTGTGCTATTTTCCTTATCTAAAATCTCAGAAGAAAAGATTTAGAGCTGCTCTGGTTTTCTCTCNAAGAAAGAAAGAAAGAAAGAAAGAAAGAAAGAAAGAAAGAAAGAAAGAAAGAAAGAAAGAAAGAAAGAAAGAAAATAGATATATTTTGATTAACTTGAGAAACCGTTGACTTTTTCTGTTTCCATTTTGTAATAAGGATATGGGGGGATGTTGCATAAGTGAGTACCAAAGCCTGATTTCATATTATTTTGTCTCATTTGCACTACTTACAGATTTTCTTCTAGAGAAATACCTACTCGCCTAGAAAACAATTAAGAAATATTTCAGATGTCTGTTTCTGCTTCTGTTGTACAGCTATAAAATGTAAATAACACTATTCACCAAGGAATTGCCAGAAAACATTTGAAAAATGCAACATTGTTATTGCAGAATATACATACAGAAGCTAAACAACTGGAGTAACAACCTTGTGCCCAAATCTTCACTAATAAAATACTTGTACTGTATGAAAATTCTAGAATATCAAAGAACCATGAGAAATGAATGCAAAAATGTGGTTTTATTTATTGTTTCTTTCTTTCTTTTCCTAGGCTCATACAGTGGACACAGGAAGTTGCTGCTTCAAATGTTAAGCACTTAAGAGATTCAGTGTTTTGTCATAATAGTGTCATTATGGATATGGTGATAATTCATCTTGTTTCTCTTTTCTTGGTTGGAAAGTGATGGAAATGAAGAGATGATCTCATGTAATGTCAGGAAAAGATTCAATTGGCTAGTAGGAAGGATTCTTCCACTGACAGACTGGTCAACCATGGCAATGGGCTGTTCAGGAAAGTGGTGGGGTCCACGCCCCTGCAGGCACGTAATAGACATGCTGATGTGGCCCTAAGCTGTCCTGTGATTCTATGATCTTGAAGATCATTTCTGACCTAGATGATTGTATGATTCTGTGTGTGACAGAGTTTAAGGAGTCACTTGTATCAGAGGAGAAAAGAGGCATTACTACAGATACAACACATCTATTAAACTGTGTTTCTATGTGGAGAATTAATTGACTTTCTGGATGAGACTCTTCAGTCCTGAACCCCAAAATTCTCTGTACCACCCATTCTTACTCATTACTGTTTTGTTTATGGAATTCTAAACTGTATCTGAACTACTTTACCTCAAGCTGTGTATGTCAGGCAACAGTCATGGATATTAGAGACAAATTTCCAGGAACAGTGTAATAGAAACAGCCAAATGAAGCAATAGCACTGACTTTCTGTATTTTACTGTTTTAAATGCACTCAAACACAATTATTCTGTTCCGGACTTTAACTATTATAAATTATAAAGTATTATGAAATAAATTATATCCAGCATTCATTGAAAGATCATTAAAAAAAAAATAACAGCAGAAAGAAAAAGTCATCCCACCATCAATTTTCTTCACAAATCCCTTTCTGTATCCAGCACTTGCTCCGTGTGCTTTTCCCTCTACCTCAGAGAACTTTGTTTATTCACTGTGTTTGCTTTATTACACTGGGATGCCATTAGTCCTGTAGAACAAGAAGCCAGGCTTCCACATGATAACAACCAAAACAGTGAGAGAAATTAAATTTCCTGTGAAGCTTCATGCCGACAGTTGTATGAAAAACAACAGCATACCAGAACCATCTCCTTCCCTTATGCCTGAAACCATACAAGTATGAAGTTTTACTGAAAAACAAAAGCAAAAACATCCTGTATGTGAAGCAGGCAATACATAGGATAAAGGAAATCACTCACCCTGCATAATCCACTAGTAAGTGTGGGAACTTGTCATATTATCCTGAAAGATGGGTGTTGGGCTAAGGGAAAGATATCAACAGGGGTAAGAGCATCCTTGTGGGTCAACAGAGTAGAATTTTGTGAAAGATGTCCACAGAAATAAAAAGTCAATTACTGTCAAAACTTACATTATCCGAGTCACGTTAGTAAAGCCCAGTAGTAATTAAAAATGTGTCCTACTTTTGTGTCATGGTAAGATGACACAAAAGTAGGACACATTTTTAATTACTAGCGTTTCTTCTTAGTAGCTGCAATCTCTCCAATATGGGTTCATCATAAATCAGTTATTTATAAAACAACAGGAGCAATAAGCAAGCATCAAACATGACATCACTTTGGTTAACCTCAAGAATCCTTTCAGTCCAGTATCTGCTGGAGTACCTAAACTGGAAGTGAAAACTCACATGAACACCTGCATCTCATAGCAGAGTATCGGTTCTTCTTCGGATGCTGAGTCTCAATTAAAAATTCTGTGAGCACTGCAAGGTGACAGAGCATCCTGGAATGTGCTTTGTATTGCAAACATCTACTGCTTTTCAACTTCAGCTGCTGACAATAGTCTCCTGGGTGCTCTGAGTCAGTACAGTGCTAGGAAAACTATAAGGCCATTCAACTGATATAGGGGAATATGATTAACCTCCTGTCAGGTCTTCGTAGAGAGCAATAAGGTCTCCCCTGAGCAACCCTTTCTTCAGACTGCACAAGCAAAGTTCTGTCAGCTACACCCTATAAGTCTTGTGCTCCAGACCTTTCACAGCTTCATTCCTTTCTCTGGACATGCTCCCAGGGCCTTGATATCTTTCTTGTAGATAGAGGACCAAAACTGAACACAGTACTTGAGGTGCGGCCTCACCAGGACTGAGTACAGTGGGACGATCACCTCTCTGTTCCTATTGGCAACACTATCTCTTCTTCATTCAAGTAAAATCTGCACCTTAGGAAATCAGTAGATTTGCCTGAATAGGTACTACATAGAACTTTGCTGATTTGTTGGTTACATTTACAAAGGACTGATGAAAAGCATGCACTCCTGCATGTTTCACATTGTCTTCCTGCATTCCCTCTCCCTCAGTGTGACGTTTCAACCACTACCTGAGCTGCCTGAACCTGCTGACCCAACAGAAAACCTTTTCTATTTTTGCTGGGGATCCTCATCACCACCATAGATAAGAACAGGTTGGAGACAGAAAGTCAGAGACCTCACCTCACCCTCAATATCCCCCTCCTCCTTGACATGGCCAACCTGAAACTTTTGCTCAGCTAGCACAGCACACCCTGAAAACGTGCAGCGAAAGGAAATGGAGAAGGAGCACTGCCAGTGAAAGTCGATCTCAGCGCACACGTTTCCTCTTCCCACACCAAACAAAAGTCTCAAGAACCTCTTCAGCACTACCACTTCTATCCCCGACTCCTGCTTCTTCCAACAACCACCAGAAACACTTGCCAAGCCAAGTGAGAAAATCAATGCGGTGCTTGAGAATTGCTGAGAGTTGACTTTGTAAACCTATGTTTGCAGTATAATCAGCACAGGTAACAACATGAACTACTTTTCCTGAAGTACTTTTCCTTTTTCATGAGGAGAAAGTACAGGTGTAAGCTTCAGAACTGATTTCATTACACGACTGAACATGAAAAACAGGAACTGTACAGTGCTATTGAAAAGAGCTTTTGTAGTGAAAACTTGGATTTTAAAATTGTTGCTCCTACAGACTAGCAGTTTTTCCTTGCCTCCAGTATGACCTCCAGTCCTATAAAGACTGCTTACCAGTAAACACTTCACAAGTTCCAGTTACTTAAGGGATATACTCATAAGTTTCTAAATCTGGGCTTTCTAACACTTCTTAAATTGAAGCAGTGCCTTATTTAATGTACAGTGACCAATGAAGTCAATGAGATATAGCAGAACAAGGTATTACATTTAGAAAGGGAAACCTACAGCACAGCCCCACAAGTGCTATCATCTCATTAAGTTTTGCAGTGCAGTTACTCCATGTCAAGGCTGAAGCTGCAGCTCATACTACTGCAGTTACAGGAGGTAGTATGAACTGCAAAATGCTGCTTTTTTAAAAAAGTGAATCCTTGATAGGATACACATTACTTGTTAGTCTATATTTGAGCTGCATTTGAAAGTTGCTTACAGGGCTGGAATGTATTGCAGAGTCATCATGAACGTTTTCAAGCCAAAGTACAAAATATAATTCTCTATTCTTTGCTAGGGAGAGTAATGATGAGAAATAAATGCAGGTTTGCAGTTCTAAACAATGCTCAGGTAAGACTGTGAGCTGCCTCCTCTTGCATTTGAACACTTTGAGGCACATGTTATTTTGAGACTAATATCTCCATTATTTATTTCCACTGAAAATGAAAATGAAAGATCTATCTAAGCAATCATTAGCCAGTGTGGATTTATTTTACAGGATGCATGTCTTTAAATATCACAAGACACTATTGCTCTGATCTCATCATAGACAAAGTTAGTTGCCTGAGAATGGAGGAAAGGGAAGCAAGATTCTGTCTGCCTTCTCATGGCCATGCCAGCGTGCAGTGATGCATGCTTCAGGCTATCTGGAGCAGCAGCTGTATCACACTCCCTCACCTTCCTACCACCTGCTGCTCCTCTTCAAGAGGAGTAAGAAGGGAAGTTTATGTATTACCATAAAAAAGAAGAAAACACACATACATACACAAGAAAACAACAAATCTAAACTGAAACCAACCAAACAAAAAGCAACAACAAAACAACAGCAGCAAGGAAGAAAAGACAACCAAGGAACAAATCAGTAAATAGCAATAGTTTTTAGTAGTTCATCAAAGTGATTCATCTGACAGAAGGCAAGTATTTACATTGGATCCATTCAGCACTGCCTGATATAGTGGTTACTGAGAGGAGGAGGAACACATTTCAGTGCTGCTGTTCTTCCAAAACACAAAACTGAGACAGGTCAGATCAAGAGCACCTTGAAGTTGCTGCCCCATTGACCACGAAAACAACGAAAGGAGGTGTGCTCAGAGGCAGATATCTAGATTTAAATAGGATGAATATATCACAGTGTGACATAAATTGGGAGTGTGTTCTGCTTTTTTCACTGTGGTCAGTCAGGCACAGATGTTTTCCCCTGACAGTTCTCTATACCTCTCTACTTACAAGCATGGTGGCACAGGCCTACTTATCCTTCCCATACACTGAAACCAAGATAACCCACTGCAAGCATGAGAGAAACCTAGAGATAAAGGCCAAAATGCGTCATATTTCTTCTGCATAAGACACTGTTAGGCAAAGAGCCAATAAATCACCAAAAAAATGCACCCTAAAGGATTGTATCCAGGCTGCAGTCCCATTAAAAAATGCACATTACCAGATAACTCAGAAGTCTCAGGTTGATGTTTACCTTCGTGCAATATTTTCAGCTCTCTGTAAGCTGTGGGCTGGGCAGAAATACTCACTGTGTCGCAGATCAAGACTGCCCTTCACGCAAGATAACACAGAGGGAAAGCTGCTCTGTTCTGGGAGCAGTGTTATCAGTGCAGATCTGACGCTATACAAGGCATTCAAATACAGAAAACTAACTTTTGGCTCTGAACAGGAAGTTTGCTTTTTGAAGTGAATGTATAACAATGTCTTTAAAACAAATAAAAACAAAGAGCCGTGACCTTACATGTCAGTCTCTTTTTTTTTTTTACTGAACAGTTCCTTAACAAAGAAGTAGAATAAGTATCCAACAATAGAATCAGGAAGAACAATTTATACATGACAAATATATGCCTAATTATTTGATGAACTGCCAGAGAAGAAAAGGAAAATAAACGCCTTCCTGAAATCTCTGTAGTCATACAAAAGGAGGCATAAAAAAGAATATCAGAATTTTCTCTAATTTTGCACTTCTCTTCGTGAAGATTTGGCCTTTTAGATTTATAGAAATGCAGAGATTTCTCACGTCTATAAAGTTATAAAATTCTATGTCAATTAAACAGAAGGTATTATAAGTATAAACTGTTAGATACATAAATATAACCTTTATACTAGACTATATATCTCCAACTAAAAAATGTTTAATACATAGTAATATATAGCATTTCCTCCTGAAATTTAAAATAATTCTAGCAAAAGAGAATTTAAAAAATACTGAGTACTATAAGAGCCCTGCTGCAGATAAATCTCTCAGAAATTCAGAAGTAAAAAAATCACTGGCACAGTCTCAGTCATATCCCCAAATCTGCAGAGCTTCTTATCCTACCAATTTTTACAATAATGAGTTTATTATGTTAACATTAGAATTCAATCCAAAAACAATCTTGACAGCCATGCTACATTTTCATTTCACTACACTGATTCTTTATAAAGACATTCAGCAGGATTCTGTTGTGATTCCAAAACTTGCTCTGCTGCTTGTGAGGTGCCTTATTTTTTCATAGTTAAATCACCACTATTTTTGTACTTCTCAGCAAAATAATCAGAGTCAAAACTCACAGACAAATCTGGGGGATTCACATAAACATTCCTGTTCTTTACTGTAACTTTATGAATCCTTTGTTTTACTCCTTTTGACTGCCACCGTGGTGTTGGTGATGGCTCCAAAGGGTTTACTCCTTGATATAATCCTTCTCCTGTTTCCAGTGTAATTGTATACTTATGCCAAGGACAGATAATACACGGTTGACCGTCAATGTCCTTAGAAGAGGAAGAAGAAAAGAGAAAGCAAGTCATCAGCTTCTAATTATTCTTCTTGTAGAATTTCCCCTCTTAAACATACCTGGTGAATTAGCTGCAAAGCTTTCTATTATTCTAGTAGAATATAAATTTTCACTCCTAAGGGCACCTTATTCCAGCAGTAAACAACTGAACCAGTGACCCATTTGGTGCTGGAGCCCTCTGCTCAGCTGTGAGTAACGCCAGGCTCTCATTACACTTTTTGAAACACAATAACTACTCATAGTGTTCTTTCATTATGGAATGTATCCACACAACAAGAATTAGATTTTTAATCTATTTTCCATCTTACCACTTTAGACTCCTGAGTCAAATAAATATGTAAAAATCATGATAGGAAGCATTATTTTTACTTATGAACCCATTTATTATGTTTAGACAAAAGTTTTCAAAGACAATGCACTGAATATTTCAGATTTATGCACATATATTATTTTTATTTTGCTTACGTACCTCTATTTCTCCAAGATGTAGAGGACCTCCTTCATCTGAAACATGATAGAACACCACATCAATTTGTGCAGCAAACTATATGCTTAATTGTTGCAACACTGATGTTGTATATGCAAATATCTTACGGTAACAGCGCGAGTCCAGAGCATAAAATCTTCCTTCATGGTAGAAAACAACAACTTCTCTGCCATCAACTTTGGCTGTTACTCTTTGGGACTGCTTTATGTCATCTTCTTTTCCAACTAATATAAGACCATCTGGTTCCTTTTCAACTGTACCTTTGCTTGGGCTATGCAAAACCATGTCCTGAAAACACAGCAAACAAACAAACAAAACAAATACCTCAGTCCATGTTTGGATTACTACATGGAAAATGTGTGTCCCAGTTCCAGGGAAAGGCACAGCTCTCTTAGCATGTGTGATGAAAGGGACAGGTTTTAGTAAAATATTATCAATACACACATAAAGCGAAGCACAGGAGTCTGGTGATAATATTCATTAACAGAAGTGGAACTGGGAATACCAACTGCTGTAAATCTGATACCTGAGGCTGAGACAAGACTAATTCCAAGTTGAGCCAATTCAATCTACATTTTAATCCCTATTTCCCACATAAATCCAATAATATGAAATGTAAAACACTGAACTATTTGGCTATGCAAAGGGTAAATGGTAGTGAGGGGACATAATGTATTACTATAGATAGAAATACAAGCCTATATAGGCTGATAATAAAGGAAAAATACCTTATTATAAAGGAAAAAAATCTGTGTTTGGGAAGGTGTACTAAACCTGGGCTTTTTAGCAGATGCGTTCTGCCATTGCCTTCAACTCTTTGTGTATTTCAAACATCAGAAAGCCTCTCGTAGCTGAGGACATATGCATGCCTCCCCCTTTCATCACAAAGCCTGTCCTCCTACTAATTTCGCATACAATTAGCTGCTGTGTTCCAGTCACCTCAAAGTCCCAGTGCAACCCTGTTACCCTCACTTCCTCAGAAGATCAGGCTAAAAAAAAGTCTTTGTGCATGCTGAGAACAAAGAGGAACCACATACACATGGAATCCAGTTGCAAAGAGGGTTAAGAGCTACAAAGAGCAGTACCACTTAGCCCCCACACAGCAAGTCACACAGTACCTTAGATCCCCACCAGATCAGAACAGAGATGAGAAAGCAGGTGAAGAAATGAATGCTCAGAATAATGAGATCCAACATTGGCTCTCCTCAGTGTTCCTGTGACAAATAGTGCTACTTGGTTCACACGTGTGATGGCATTTATCAAAGTGCTTCCTCACATAAAGCCTTCAGTTGTGGGTCTGGCCCCTGTAGCACATAGGGACAGGCTGTACAGAGGCTCAGCATGGCCAAAGCGAGCTCTGACACAGCTGATAAGGAGTAGGCTGAGCTGGTCTGCCCTGATAACGGGAGATCTGAGTGCAGAGTTCCTCTTGCTGCGTTTTTTCCTGTAAGCAGCACTCCTATGGGATGCATCACGTGAAGCTCTGCCTGAAGTCAAGTACTGTGTGCTGTGCTCACCGTGCCTTGGCAGCTCTGCTTCAGCAGCCACAGTACTGGGCAGACTGGGATGCTGCCCACACCTCCCAGCAGGCACTGCTGGGCAGGGCAGGCTGAGTGCTTGCCACCCAGCCCAGCGCTGGGGTGCTGGGATTGGTGTGCCACTTGTTGCTGGCATCTATGATGTCCTTGTCTTTGGCAGTGGGAAAAAATCTTTATGTAAGAAAAAGATTGCTGTGTATGTATCCCACCTTTCCCATTAAAGGCTCTGAGTTCTCTGTCTGAGATAAACCATGCAGCAGGAGCTGCCTTCAGGGTGCCCTCAGTGGGCAGAACTTGGGGTATGGCACAGCTTGGGTAGGCTGGAAAAAGGCTTCTTGATTTTCATCTTCTTTTCCCACCTCTGTTGATACTTGCTCTCCATTTCCCCTCTGTGATTAGTCCCATAATCAGAAAGAAATCCCAGACACCCCTCTGCTGGTGTGTCACTGCCTGCCAAACAGGCTTTTTTAGTTCTTGTTCTGCTGCAGTGTGCACATTTATGGTGTCAGTAATGCAACCAATATGGGGAAAGGAAATGGGTCAAGACAGGGCAAGACTTGCTGGTCTTTCAGCAGGACTTTTCCTTGTGGGTCCTTGAGGCCACAAATCAGCACTAGTTCAGTGACATGGGATTTGAAGTTCATTATTTGCATGCTTTGTCTCTGACTCACACCTGCCTGTCCAAAGATCTTGAACAAGATTATTATTTTTTTTTTCCCTCCATTTCACTCTTTTCTATGAATATTAAGTCTTGGATCAAAAAATGCTTGGTTCATGCGTTGTACCAGAGTTAAGGCATCAGATTGAGACATGTAGCTACAGCATCCAAAACCCCACAATCTTCCCCCTGAAAAGTTAGGCTTAACGTGGCTTTTCCTAGAAAAATATTTTGTTCCAAATACTAGGACTTTGTACAGCATTTGTACAGAACATCCTCACAGTAATTCCTGTCAACTCAAAATTGGTGTCGATGGTAAAGATTTGTAAAGGTTGGTAAGGGTTTTATAAAACTGGAATTTAACTTGGCTCACTGAAAAGAAAGATGAAGCTTAAGTCACCACCCAGATGGCAGAAAAGGGCTGTGAAGAGCTCAAAGGTGAGTTTTGGTCTTTACCTAATGCAGGATGACAGTTACTTTGGACATACTTGACAAATATTTTTGACTTATCTTTAATTCATTCCAGTGTCAGTTTTGATAGCTTCTGTTCTTATGTTTGACCATTCTTACGTTTTTTTACCCAGATACTTGAAGCATTATCTGAGTAAAGGCATCTTCTCTTACTCCATGGCAGCTGTCTGCTGTGCTCTTCTAGCACCTTTATCCACATACGAAGAGTTACCATGGTTTCTATGAAGCCTGAAACAAATCTACTATGATTCACGTTTTTATTTTGACCTTTAACTAAATATCTGATACATTGCGTCTGATTCTGCTAATTTTTTCATTTAATCAAGACTATGAATTTTAGATGCTCAGAGCTCTCTCAGGGTCCATTTTCTCATGGTTAATAAGTAATAGATCTACTTTTGCATTCAAAATCCTTATAAAAATGCAAAACAGTGCTATGTCAAATTCTCACAAGCCCTGGGCAGCCGCAGCCTGGGGAGGATGGGGGGAAGCTCTTACAGCACGGAGTTGAAAGTGTGTGAGCGTTATGCTTCCTTCCAACTCAAACATTGTACAATACTAACTCACAGTAATTTTATACAGATTCTTGTTTCCATACTTCTTTATTTTTTATTTTTATTTTTTATTTTTCCAAATAGCTTTAAAAAAGTCGTAGTTTCCTACTTCCATGCAAAACCTGGATTTCTCCACTGATTTTTTTCCCTGCTGAGCAGGCTAGATTGTTCTGACAAAAGTTGATCTGTTTGTTGTATATCAGACCTGCACTACTTTCTATCACTGGCGTTGTGTGTTATTATTTATATTATCTATTACCAACATTATACCAACAATTCCAACTCTTATAAGTAAGTTATCTCTTATGTACATATCTTCTTTGTGTTGCGTATCTCACTGAGAGCGACTGACAAGGATTTTTTTCTGGATTGCAAGCCAAGCTCGTATGTTGCAAAACAGTTGTTTTAACAATGCAGATGTAACAGCATAAATAAGAGTGTAGCTGATGTTGCTAAATGTTTCAGGTTTGCACTGGAATTAGTTTTGTTACCAGCATTAAGTAGTCTCTAATGCAGACTGAAGCACTGAAGTCTCAGGGGGGGTCATGGAATTGAAAGATTTCCATAGTGAAAAACAATTTTCCATAGTGATATGTTTAAACATTATAAAACAAAAAACATACACACAAAACACGGTTCAACTAAATTTTATTTTGCTGTCTTCTCTACAGTGGGTTCCAACCTGCCCAGAACTCTGTAGAGAGATCAATTCATTATTTTCCCAGTTGAATGTGCCATCGTATGGACTTATTTTCCCTCTATTTCTGCAGCCAACTCGTATTACATTGCTGCATTGCTTTGCTGAAATAATTTCATCAGGACCCAAACTCATCTTAGCAAAAATTACACTGGTGTGTTCTACAGGGTTTAAAGGTTTATTTGATTTCTTAATTTGTTCCATGACTACAAAAAAAGGGTAAAAAGAAAAATG
>VXAB01005795.1:0-58015 GCA_013399175.1 Odontophorus gujanensis | reverse complement strand
AAAGCAATAAGTAGTAACATTATCCTTAATGCTCCATGAACAACAGCGATAAAAAAGGTAAAATATTCATGAATATATGCTGTGGTGAGCAGTATGCAGGTAGGGTGCTTAGCTATCAGTAAATACACACATTTTTCATGTTTGTTTTTTTTCCCAGCTTTCAATCACTGCAGAGTAATTCATTAAAATTCCAGACAGCATTTAGGCATGAGTTATAATGTCACCCTGACTTGTTCCTATACCAGCACCAACAGTATCCAAAAATAAGCACATGTACGTGCTGTTACAAGAATTTTTCAGTAAGGAAAAGTCAACTTACCAGTTAAACCTTCTTCCAAAATTGCTTTGGTGTTTTACCCATTTGTTTATTTATTTACTTAGCCACATCCCCAGACAAATGAGAAATAGTACTTTTATTTTCTTTTTTTTTTCTTCTGCAAGCTTCAACTGCATCTCCTTTGAGTATGTTTTACGTTCAAGTTTTGCACATTACAACATTTGCCTGTAGAATTAATTGCACAGTGGAGATCAACTCAATCAGTTTGCAACTTAATGCTGTGCAAATCCCATTATTACTTCAGAAAACAGTTCTAATCACAAGTTTGGTCTAAGGGATTTATTTTTCTTGTTGTTGCGCTGTTATTTTTTTTTCCCCTCTAATTTTCATCAGTGAACAATTTCTCTTCATTGCAAGCATACTTGATGAGTAGCCTATGACTAGACAGAGAGACAGAGCATGAGTAGTATTATGCAATCATTCTGAAGAGTGATACACGATAAGTCCAGAAAGCTAGAGATAAGAAGGTCTATCTCCAAATATGAAGATTCGAAGAATGAAAATGGAACGACGAAACATTAAGTAACTGAATAAAGTGCATTAATGTTCAGACCAACAGTTGGTATTTTTCTGATAAAATTCTAACCTCTGCATCATCTCCAAAGTGGATGACTATGTTTTTGTTATGGACAGTCTGCCTTGGTGGAAACTTGGCCCTGGCATATTCCACTGTAACAGATATCCCAGCATAATACATAACATAATTCTTGCTTTAAATAGTCATTAAAAATGCAAATTTCTGTTAAGTTCTAACACTTAATAGTTTTCATTTTGGCAACCAGCTAGGTGTCCCACAGACATAATTAAAACTTTTGTACCATTCTTCCTATGCACATTTACATGCCACAGAATTTTAACATGTAAAATCTAGACTGGTTACACTGGCCAGTTATACACAACACTGTGGCTTTCTAGCACAATGCAGTAATCCTTCAAGCATCTCTGCTTTATTAGCTTACATAAGATAATAATTCTAACAATTTAAATACAACGTAATATTACAAATGCAGAACGTTTCCATCTCCTCAGTCACATTAAATCTGTGACATTTTTGTTTTATTAATATATTTATTATATTTGTTTCTTTTGGCTAAGCCACCTGTCAATTGCATTCTCATACTTTTTTGGATCCTTTAACCAGTCTTGATGCCATCTAAGGTTGGCAATAACGTTTGAGTAATTCTGACCCAAACTTTGTTTCCAGCTGATAAACTCTCTTTTGTTATAGTTCTGAACAGATGAAGAAATTCTTGGATAGTTTACTATCGAGTGAAGTATTTTGTCCAAGGAATGTACAGTTTCTGGGAATTTTATGGCAACATTCGTCAGCTCATCTGGATCAGCAGAAAGGTCTGGAACAAACAAGAAAGGCAGTTAAGAGTCAATATGCATTTAAATAAATTAATCCATCAGTTAGGACACAAGAATTACAACATACCGAACAGTTGTGGAGGCACTGAAATGCCATCTGAATACGTGATATACTTCCACTGATCAGTACGAAGCATGTATGTGGAGGCATTCACATTGCAGCCATGGAACTCACTCAACACCCACGAGGGCCGAGGTCCTCTGTGGGTCTCTTCATCCTCCACCTTTTCAAGCAGCAGTGGTAAAAGAGAATATCCACTGAGGTTCTGCAGGACAGGAATTCTTGCTAGATCTAAGCAAAGATACACATATTCAAAGTTCCACTGCAGGTACCACAATGAACATAACACTGAAAATATACAACAATAAACGAGATATTGCCAGAACACAAAACCCCCAAAATATGCAAATAAAAACGTAAGTTTAAGAAACTTTCTGACTTCAGTTGCTCGCTGTCTTGACCAGAAGCTCTACCTAGGTCAGTCATTAAAACATTTGTTAAAACTGGTGTCTATAGCGTCCAGTGACACATTCTGCTTTTTTATTTTCTATGCCCTTTCCACATTCTTCAACCACCTCAGACTGAAGCAGCATGAACAAACTCTACAAGCTCCATGCTCCTAAACCAGTCTAACACTTACTTTGGCAGTAATGGTGCTGAGCGCCAAGCCAGCATTCTCCATCTATGACTGGAAAATTACTGTGCAAAAGGCGGTCATTATAGTTATCACATACATGAAATCAGTGGGGAAACTCAGAAACAAGTGCACCTTGCAGGGCTGGAGGCAAAGTTGGTGTCAGAGGTGGTTTTGATACAGCGCACATATTGAAAATACACAAGATGACTCTACAGCCTCTACACTACAGATGCCCTATAGCCTACTGGAAGATCCTCTAGCTTGGATAAGCTTGGTAGAAAATTACATCACAAGTATCCATAGCTTCCAAAGATCTGGGCAGTTAAGAAGTTGTAAAGGTCTCTTAAAGACATTCTGGAAAGTACAGCTGAGAATCTCATCCATGTTAGCTCAGCATTTCCTAAAAAAGGAGGATGAATATAATGCTATTTCTAATTACCTTACTGAACACAGCAATCAAAATTCAATATATTTCATTTCACAGAGGCTTCCATTCCTTGCTGAGTTGTGTATAATTTTCTTACAGTGATATAGATTGCCCACAGGTGAGTTTTTCCTTCAGCTCTATATTTTCCCTTATCTTTTGTTCCTACAGCACAGACACCTGTCAGCAATCTGTAGTTCTTACTCCAGAGAATAAAAAGGGCTGTGTCTGACCAAGCAGTAGAAAGACCTGTAACATTAAAAACCCAGTAGCTTTCAGTTTGGGGGCTAAAACCTGAACAAATGAATGCATAATCTGAAGAAAACATAAGAGAGGTAATAAGCCTTTCTCATCCATCATCCTAAACTAGTAACAGTACTAACAGCAGTACTGCATTCTTGAAGTGCAATAAATGTTCCAGCTGGCATTTGAAACACCTCCTGCTTTTCAGGACATCCAAAAGTACTCCTAAATAAACAACAAAGCTAGTGCTGTCTAGTGGAAAGCTTAGGCTACATCCTGTAAAAATAGACAAGAGTTGATGCACTTCTGAGTTAATTACCTGAATCACACAGAATCTGTTCGGATGAACCCTATGTATCGCACATGATACAGGGTATGCCTAATCTCCAAGTAAACCTTCAGAGACTATTGCCTTGAGACAATGCAAAGCAAAGGGATGACATTTAGGAAGAAAAGGACTTGGAATCTGTTTCCTCAATAGTCAGCAGCAGCATGCAGCTTGAAGAGACAACAGAAGATAGAGATGATTCTTCATACTTTCATATTCATCTTGATTTATCTGGCTTTTTTGATATTCAGATTACAGGAAGAAGAAACTGCCAGAACAGAAGGAAAGAACTAATAAACACAGCATTCTACCAGAAAATAACAGAAAACAAGAGCAGGAAAGAAAAAGGATGACAAAACACCTGACTAGTTACATTATTTGTGAAAAAAAAAACACTAAAAAAAAGAATTAAATAACATGTGAACTCTTCCAATGTGGTATTGCAACTTTTGTCTGAGTATACCTGTCACTGACTTCTTCATACAGATTCAGTATCAGAATTTGGTAGAAGAAAAAGAAAACTACTCAGGCTATAGGCTACTTTCAACTAGACAAGTGTTTCAAACATTTTGAGAAAAGACAAGCTGATACATATATTGTGTTTTGTTTATGAAGAATCCACTTCAAATAATGTAGAAAAGGATTTTCTCTGTCTTTTACTGCTAGAAGTACAGTATTACTTTATGCACTACATTCTCTTAGACAATTGCAGCCTGCATCTGATGCTTTTTAAATAAAGAGCTTTGAAAAAATGTGTATTTATAATTAGTAGCTTAAGACATCCTAGATAAAGCTTGAAATGATGACTAACATTCAGTTCCAAAAAGACTCACATCTTGCCTTATATCTGTGATAAAACAGGTAACAGTTCAAAAATTCACACTCAAGAGTGACTTAATGAGAATCCTTTTCAACTTTTTCTGCCCCACAAAGAATATTTCCATATCCAAGAAGAAAAGCATGGATATACCTTATCATACCTTATTATACTTGCCCACATTAATTGTACATTTCCTATACAGAAGTCTACACTAAGTTGCTCCCAGTTGACACTTTATAACGGGAATTCCTTTAATTAGCATAATGAAACTGCTAATCTTTCAGGTATAATCCTGTTTCTGGATGCATTTTCATTCTAATTTCTATAGTGAGCTGTTTAATACGAAGGCTACAAGGATTACTCATATCTAAACTCTGTCTGATTACTTTGTATCTCCCAATATATTTTTTAAACAAATAATCCCATATAAAATCATTTTTGTAAGAATTGTGAGACTTATAGTAAGAGTAAAAAGGAAAATCACCAAACCCTTTATTTAATTTTTATACACTCCTCTTGCATTTTGCATTCAGCCCATGTGTATGCTCATAATTCATCACTGCCTTTTCTGTTGTGATACTGTTCCACAAAGTGAAGACATAATTCTGACTATAATGCAAAAAAAAAAAAAAAAATTAGTAACTTAAAAAAGAATAAGCATATTAAATGGCTTAACCCACCAAGCATAGTAGGATAAATATCCACCAGAGAGACCACAGCTGGTACTTGCTGCTGTTCTTTTATGCCTGGGCCCATAACTAGAAGAGGAACATGGGAACTTCCTTCATACATGCTCATTTTATAGAACTGACGGTGCTCCATAGCAAGTTCTCCATGATCTGAAGTGAATATAATGATTGTTTTTTTAAGAAGTTCAGTATCCCTCAGAGCTGAAATAATCTCACCTGCAACAAGAAAAAGGTTTCAAACAGATAGGTCAAATATTCTTCAAACTTTTGTACCTACATAGTGGCACAGAAATCCCAATTAAACCTATTGAAAGGCTTGGGAAAATCCTATCTCTGCCACAGCAGGCAGAATTCAAAGCATCCATCCCAGAACAAGACACAGCAGTATGCAAGTTGCAGGACTCTGGCTCCCACTGCAGCCTGGAGGGCACTGAGCAACCTACAAGAACACTGAAGAGCAAAATGCACTATACAATGAGATGCATTTTTGCTATCACAACTCATAGTTGGCTCTGCAACAGAAGAAGCCCTGACACTACATTTAAGGTGAAGGACTCCTCACGGTATGCACCTCTTCAGATGTTTCTCCAACATGTGCCCACATCCCCAAAAGAGCCTCCTGCACAGATATTTGTGCAAAGGAGACATAGACAAGACCAATGAAATCAGTAATTAAGCAAAACATTTGCACATCTTCAACATAAGAACATTAAGGTGATTCTTGTTTAAACAGACTAGTTAAAAACTTGAAATAAATTACAAAGTTACAGTACAGCTCAGAGTTACTGAGCTGGGCAACACCTTTATTGCCTTAAGTCCCTGTTGATCTCCTTCCTTTTATAAAATGTGTAACAGTAATTCAATGCCATTTAAACTGCTGAATCATTGTAAAATTACAAAAAAAGATGACTTTCTTGCTTATTTATAAATTTTCATATTAGAAGGTAAGAAAATCCTTGTTCTTTCATCATCACTACTCAAATTAAGAAATAAAATGCCCTAGATTATGATCACTTTGCACTGTAATTGTCATGCATGTAGATCTTACGATAAACTAGGAAGAACTCTGGCTGCTTAATTCATTCCTTTGTCTTCTAAATTTACAATAATACGTAACTAAGGAAGCCTTCAAAGGTAACTTAATTGCTTTATTTGTGATTAGTAGTTGTCATCAAATCCAGACACCTGAAATCAATCTCCAGGCAAAGAGCTTACAAAATTGTTTCCAAGAAAGCCTACTGTGTTATGAAGATTCACCTACCAAGCATAGCATCTGTCTCTGCACACATAGCATAATAAAATGCTCTAATGCTTCTCACTTCTTGCTTTGTAAACTCTCCTGTGCAATTCTTGGTGTAAGATGAATAATAGTCTACTGGATGCATCTCTGAAAGTGAAGACCATGTGGGAATTTTAATAGCTTCATAATGTACCTAAAAACAAAGAGGAAAGTAACATTACAAAGTGAATTAAACAATTTAAAGGGAATTATATAAAAAAATAAAAGGTTTAATTTGAAACTTTTTAGCATAATTTGTCAGTTCTCAGTCTGTGGTCTTAGAGACATCAGCAGATTGTCTGTTACATGGTGCTGCTACTTCCTCCATACTTTCACAGGTATTGAGTCAATTAGTTATAAAAGAGCTGTAAAAATCAGCTACAAATGAAGGCCAGGACTCAGAAATATGCATTTTTCCAGCTTGCACCCGCTTTAGGAGTAAGAGATATTTTGGAATGATTTTCTAGACCTGCACTTTAAAGAAGTTATGGAAGCATCAGCACGTCTAATTAAATGTAAGATAACTATATACATCACGTTTCAAAAAGATTGGATATTATGTGCACCTACAGACAAATACAGAAATTTTTACTTAGCCTGGGAAAGTCTTCAGAAAAGTGGGTAAGAAATCTTGGCATCTTGATAAAAAATGTTTGATATGTTAAACTAATTCTCTATTTATTTCTACATACATTAAGCCATTTAGTTATAAAGAAGCCCTGAAGCTAAAAGAAGGAGCTGATACATTACATACAATGCAAGATCTGTATATTCTGCTAGTTCTGCATATGTGGACAGTTAACAGAAAAGAGACTTCTGTCTTAGAAAATCTCAGACATATATAACAGACAGACTGACTATATCAATTTAATCTGTTTCTAGCTACTGAAGTCCAAATTTATTGATTCAGCGATAACAAACCTCGGCGTCATTACAGGAGAACAAAATTCTTTTATTTGCTTCATCAGAAGTCCAACATCACATCCAAGTTCTACTTACTGAAATATAAAAACTATCTGACCTGAAAAATAACAAGGAATAACACGCATTTCATAATAAAGTTATGAACAAATTTAGATTTAAGTTCCACCTGCACATACCTTTTCAAGCCAATACGGAGATGTTAAAAATGTAGAGGATCCAAAATTTTCTCCTGTATAAGGTGATGGATATGGATGTGGCAGATTTAGCCCCAGGTAAAGAGCAAATGGTTGAGTGAGATTAACTGCTTCCTCCTTTATCCAAGTCACTGCTTTGTCAGTAACCTGCCAATCAGCTTCCATCACTCTCACATGCTTCCTGTCTCCAGTGAGATTTACCCTGGGTCTTCCTTCTTGCCGGAGCAGGAATTCAACATCTCTAGTCCAAGCTTCCACACGGTTACTGAAAATACAGACACAAGATGTATGCGCTCAGAGGAGACTTTCACAATGCAAAAAAGATGAAGAATTCCTCCTTAACCTCTCCTACATTTCTAGCTGCCACCTACTTTTAATTTCTACATAAAGGATAATTGTTATTAACTTAGTTTATAGCTATTTTACACCTTTTTATGTTTACAGCTTTAGTCACTCTCTTCTGCTCCTCAATCTTTTTTTCTTTTTTATTAAAAATAATTTCAGAATAGCTCTTCTTCCCACTTCTACAGAAAAAAAATCAACTTAGAAATAGCATCTCCATCTTGCTGAACCTGATCGACTTTCTGTCATGGAATTCATACACAATTCATTCACTAAACAGGGCCGTGGATCTTTTTTATTTAAAAAAGTTATCAGAGAAGTGTCTTAGCTGGAACAGAAGCCACATTCTGCTTTAGGATTGTACTACTAAGGCTTTTTAAAAGCATTATCACTTACAACAAAAATCTGTAAGTGCAATTTATCTTGTACAGTTGCTTTTGATACAAATGAGAAATGCTATCAAGAAAATGGAATAAGAGAGGAAAAGGGTGCAGAGAGAAATAAAGAAGAGAGGGGGAGGTAAAGGGAACACTTCTGGAACAGATTTTTAAAAGTGTTACAGTTCCTTCCTCCACAAAACACTGAGAAATCTGAGCTACAGGTGTCCTGGCCTCTTTCTAAGTCTGAATGATAACAACCGACAAAAATAGGGTTATGAGGAAATATTCAATTCAAAATCTCTACTCCTCTTAATTTTGTTCAGGCAATTTTAATATCACCACTGAAATTCCAAGGGAAATAATGAAAGAGATGCTCAAGATGTGATCATGCACTTTCTTTAATTCACTGTTGAATTCAAAGAGCATCTAACCATTTTTATCCCCACTGAAATTTTACCACAGCATTTTTGACACCCATAACGACTAGTTAAAATTATCTGTAACTATATAGTTACAACTTTAGATTCACAAACACTTTCAAGCTAAAATCCCTAGTCAAACTACTTAGAGAAGTTGTATCTGATAAAGAGTAAAATAAGCTGTGGGGAGAGGATTGGTGTCTGTGTCAAACTGCATACAATATCATAGTGCTGACATACAGAGAAAAACATTAATACAGGACAGAATGGTATCTAATCAGAATGAGGACAGGATCATGACAAAAATAAAAACAAAAAATAAAAGCAAGCAAACGAACAAAAAATACCAACTCCAACACCTTAGACCAATTCTCCAGAGCAACACAGAAGATTTTTGATACATCCAAGACTGATCTTCAGGTAGAAGAGGAGAAAAAGTTAAGCCAGAAATAAGAATCTTAAGAAAAAAAAGAAAGAAAAAAAAAAAAAAAGCTGGTAGAGGATTGAAAAAGGGAGCAACACAAAATTCAGTCCCTGAATGTAAAATGAAAGTTCGAGGGCTTGACAGGTAATTATTTTAAAACTTCAGAAATACTGATTTCCAATATGTCCAATGAGAATGAAGAGGGATCATATCTCCCTTATTAGCAAACAGTATGCAGTCAGAGAGGGTTGCCAGACTACTCACTACCATCTGTTTTACAGAAGGAACATCTGATTACCTCACTGAATGATGTCCAGAAGTATAATCCAGTTTGCCATACTTCTTTGTGTAGTAGCCATGCTTCTGCATGAGATCCATCCACGTTATATAACCTGGATCTAGACCTTTGAAATTATTCCACGATTCTGTTAAGTGAGTGAAAAGACCACTCCACATAGCTGGAAAATAAATGAGATACAATTTGTGAAGAGTAAGGATCCTCCCTAACTAAAATTAAGTTCAGTATGCTTGAGAATGGATCTTATTATTTCATTGGTAAATAAAAAAGAAGTCCAATTGTGATCCAGTTGAGTGGGAATATAAAATATTACTCTTCTGAAACTTATTTTCACCATCAATATGAACACTTATTAAAATAATACCCAGAATGACAGAGTAAGGCCCAATCTTGCAATGTGCCATGAATTCATTAAATCAAGCTTTTTTGTACATAATGAAATATTCTTATTTACTGCAGATATAAAATGTTCACCTGATGAAATATGAATGCGTACTCTAAAGCATTATCTCCACTAATTTCAACTAGATTTTAGTGTTAGATTTAGTACACGCCTTCAGTTTTATCCTTTTCATGTAATCTGTTTCACTATCAGCTGTAGAAACAAAGCCAGATCCTTAAAAAGGGGACAAAAACAAATGAGACCAAGGTAAGATTGGAAAGGACCTATAAGAAAAGTTTTTATTAGTTAGTCATCCTGTTTCTTTGTGGCCTATCAAGAATCACCTGCTCTTTCCCATGCCCATTCTGAGCCAAAGGTCAATCCTAAAGCAAAACGAAGCTCTTCTAAGCAATGGAAAATTCTTTAACATCAAAACCCAATAACACCATATCAAAGCAATACCCTTACTCTCCCCACCCACTGTCCACAGCAGTGCCCCAGATCACACCCAGCCTGCTCCTTTCCTCCCAGTACAGTCTTTGACTCCTCCAAGGCAGATGCATCCTCAGTTCTTTTCAGGTCCCCAAGATACTGGCGAAACAAGAGGTGCCCTCTGGTTCAGAACTGCACTTGTGATGACTAACCAGTGTCCTTGATAGTGCTGATGGACAATGTGAAGTACTGAACAAAGTTGAAGATTCACTGGATTCATGACGCAGTCTGTTATTCACTGCAAGCACAAGCCGCTATCTTCACAGTGTTTCTTAAAATTAAGTAAACTAACAGGAGAACACTGTTCTCAGCAATCAGCAGTCAAAAATAAGAAAGCATGATTGAGAACATGCTCACATAAATTTCAACTCACAACTTGACCTTGAGAAACAGGAGTAGCTAGATTCTCAGGAAGAGACGTACAACGGTAAACTTGTGCCTGCTGCAATCAGGACAAGATGCTCCTTCCAATTTATGGATGAAAGAAAAGGGCTGTAAATGACATCCCATTTATGGCACTTATGGAAGGTCTTTGCTACAACTGAGATAGCTAGAAACATTTCTGAGAAGTAACCTTTGATTTGAGAATATAGCTTCCTCCTGACTTTCTGCAAATGTGAGTTGCATATGGGGCACTGATTGCAGCAATTAGTTCTGTGTATGTAACTAAAGATGTTAAAGGATATATCATATATTTAACAACGTCAGGAATAAAAACTGCACAAGAAACAGAAAAGAATGGATCAAGCATCAAAATACTGTATAAATTTCAGGCACTAACAAAAAGAATTAATGGGTCTGACTAAGGAAAACAAAGCAAAGCTCCACATCTTTCAAGGCTTTGAAATTACCATATGCTTAAATTGACACAGGCAGGCATTAATCGCGTGCATTTATCTAATGTTTCTCCTGGTCCTACCTGCACGAGAAGGACAACAAATTGGAGAGTTGGTATACGCATTGAGAAAGACAGAGCCATGTCTTTTCATAAAGTTTATGAAAGGCAAATCCACGGTCTGATTTCCTGGATAAAACGTCAAACGTCCATCCTGCAGACAAATACAAAAAGAGCCTGTAAAAGCATCACCGTCTCAAATTACTGCCTGCAGTAACTTAGAATTTATTAACTTGAAGTTGTGTTACCGAAACGCAGCTGATCCTGCCAAAAACCGAGCATTTCGTTAGTAAACAAGACTTTGGGTGGGGAGGGAGGGGCGCGAGTTGGGCGTACAGCTGAACCGCCCCGCGGAGCCGCGGCTACTCACGAAGGAGTCGCAGGCCACCAGCACCACGTTGGGCCGGGACGAATGTCTCGGCGGGCTCTGCGCTGCTCGGTGCGCGACGGCCACGAGGAGGAGGAGGAGGAGGAGCAGCCCCCGCAGCAACGCCAGCAGCCCGGCGCCCCGCATCGCCACGCGAGGCACGGAACTACAGCTCCCGGCGTGCCCCGCGGCGGCCGGAAGTGCGTATTGCGGAAGTGCGCATGCGCGCGGGCGCCGGCGGCGGATGCGGGGGTGTGGGGCGGTTCCTGTTGCGGCCGCCCTGCGTCCGTGTGCGGGTGTGCGGCGTTGAGTTGGGGCCGCGTGGCTTCTCTGTGGGAGGGCGTGGAGTCCAGGCTTGAAGGCTGGCGGTGTTTTGTGATTGCGATGACTGAGGATCCCGGCCCTTCTCAGGAAGCTGCCTTTCTCTCCGGGAGCTGTTGAGCGATGTGAGTGTGGTTGGTTTGTTTTGTTTTGTCACGCTGAGGGAATCGCGCGTCAGCCGTCTTTCTTGGACCTTAGGTTTTTTGTGTGCTTCTAGGCGCATAGTCCAGCCTCTAAAAGCTGCTTCTTCATCTTTTCAGACTCTGTCAGTGCCTCACCGGCGGCGTTGTTTCTCCATTGCATCCCATTTGCCCAGCTTTGTGTTTGTCAGGTTTCTCTTAGGCTTAATATGAAACACAACTAGTACATAATCATGATGGTCTTTATAAGCAGGAGTGCCTCCTTGTCCTTTTAAAGCTGCTTCCTTCACCGTGCAGCCGCAGTTGGAAGCGGGGTCTGTCCTAATTGTGTGAGAAGGAGCAGGAGTGCTGCAGGTCCTGCATGAGTGCTGGTGATGTGCTGGGTGTCATCCTGCTACAGATGGTGAGCAGGAAAACTTCAGCCTCTTAGGAACCCCGTGGGAAACGAAACTGTATGCTATGTCCTTCACAGAATGAATCACATAAGGATTTGGGTTGGAAAGACCATCCAGTTCCAGTCCTAGTGGCTGCCACCCACCAGATCAGGCTGCCCAGAACCCTACCCAACCTGGTCTTGAGGACCTCCAGGAATGGTGTATCCACAGCTTCTCTGGGCAGCCTATATCTCACCACCCTCATGTGCTGACATTCCAGCAATCTAACTAAGGTGACGGTCATATAACACCTCTCACCCAATTTAAAATTATCACCGAATGAAATCTGAGTTAAGGTCTAAGATGAGTACTTTGTGTCATTCAACTCTTTGCAACGTTGGTGTAATCCTGCTTAAGAGCCAAGTGTAACTGATTGATTTTAACCAAATTGTTTATTTCTACATTTTTTAGGGAATTGATCTTTCAGTATGCATTTTGGCATGTTGCAATGTAGTCCCATGTTTGAAGTGCTTCCGTTATGCTATTGTGGTAGGACATAAGTAGTGTTTTGAGCTCATTATGTCTTTCTCTAATAAGTTATTATATGTTGTTTTTACGTAGCAGCAACAATGTCGAATAAGGAGGTGAAGGCAGCACTGAAGAGTGCTAGAGAAGCCATAAGAAATAAGGAATTTAAGGAAGCCTTAAAACACTGCAAGGTAATTATTATTTGATTGGAGATCAGTGATTTTTGCACTTCTTGTATTTGTTGTGCCCATACACCTAGAACTGTGTAGTTATGCTTGGTGACACATCTCAGTGATGTAAGAGTTGAGATTGATTACACAAGTGAGTTTGTATTTCCATTTGCTTATGTATGGATATGAGAATGTTAACTGTAATAGTGATGATCAAAATTCATTTATAATTACACCTCGGCAGGAGATCTTTAATTGCTAAGATGCATCTGTGTTTACTGGCAGAACAGTTCAGATATGAAACCTTTTGTGGCATGAAAAGCTAAAGTTGTTAATCTTAACCTTTTCCAAACAATGAGCTAGTTTCTAGTGTTACTGTGAAGAAGAATCAACCAAACATTACGAGAACAGTCAATGCATAAATCTGTAAGATGCATCTCATTCTTCAGTTTCACCTAAAAAAAAAAATAAATGTGTATTTCTAGGCAGTCTTGAAGCAAGAAAAAAATAACTACAATGCTTGGGTATTTATTGGCCTGGCAGCTGCTGAGTTAGAGCAGCCTGATCAGGCCAAAGGAGCGTATAAGAAGGCTATTGAACTTGAACCAAACCAGTTACTGGCGTGGCAGGTAAGTCTGTATGTCCTGATTCACCTATTTTTTTCCATGAAAAGTGTTACTGTGGAGTTCAGAAGAAAGCAAAGAAAGTGTTTCCTTCAGGCACTTAACTGTTCTGAAGCTTTGCAGTAGCAGAAGTGTTGTGTGTGTATGAATTAAAGACTTGGGTGGTTGTCTGTGTGCAGCAGAATGAATTTTAGTTCCAGTATACTTTAGCAGACAAGAGAGCAGTGAAACACTCTAGGGGAACATGTACCCAATTCTTCCATACTCTGAAATACCATACTCATAGCTCAACAAACATTTGATGATGCTTCTTTTGTAAGAAATAAAATGTTTTCTCTAGCATTTTATTTTGCCAGCATGAAATAGATTGCTGTTTAAAAAATAACAGTATACCTTCAAACTAGCAGCATCTTGGATGGTGTGTACATGACAACTTCTAGTAGAATATAGCTATAACATTATGGAGCATGAGGCTGTGTATAGATCTGTATCTCAGATGCCAGCATCCGATATTTTCTAATGTTGTAAAGCTTTGCATCTTTAATATAAATAACTTTTTAAAATATAAATGCTGGTGCCTTATTTCAAGGTGTATTGAAATATTGTTTGTTGCCTAGCAGTCACACTCTGACCTTCTCTTCCAATACAGGGTGGTGTGATACTTAGTAGGGCATTTGTCTTGTGACCTAGTGTGCTTTGTATATAATACAACTTGCAGAAAAGATTATTTAACATTTACGAGTTTCAAATAGTTGTCAGAACAGAAAGTTTAGAAAACTTTTCATGTAAAACAGATACAGAAGTCTCAGCTGAAATTCTTCTCAGATGTTGCAGTATTAAGGTACTAGCCCATCAAAGTGAGGGGGGAGGTATACAGATGTATACATTTTTCTTAGGCAGAACTTGAAATGTAAATTTAACTCGTAGCTACAGACACCAAATACTGTTATCTGTAATTTTTATTTATTTATTTATTTATTTATAACAGGGATTAGCAAATTTATATGAGAAATCCAACCAAACAGATGTCCAAGGAGATTTAGGAGAGGTTTACCAAAAGCTCTTGGAACTCTATGAAAGGTAAAGTGTATCGAATATGGTAATTCAGTCTAAGGTTTCTAGTTCAGTTAGGTTACCACTGAATAAAGTGCTTTTCACTTAGTTTTTCTGTATCTGTACAAGATTACTGTTTCTATCCCTTTTGTCAGGGAAGCAACTTCTGTAATAGTTGCATTTAAGTTGCAACTTTGAAAATTGTTATCCTTTGCAGGGATGATTCCAACCCTCCATTAATGAGTAGGCTTAACTTCCTTCCTTTAAGATTGAAGTCTATGTCACTCAGCTCCTATAGATACAGTTCTAAACAAACTCAGCTGTCACTGTAGTACACTGGAGTGCTATGTTTGTTTTCTGAATTTGAAAGTAGTTCAAAAAGAATAAAAGTTTTGAGGCAGTTCGTAGTAGTTGTTCTGAATATTTGTTTGGCAACTGTGAAGTTACAAAAAACTTAATTTGACAGCGTTGGAAAGTGATTGAAAGCTATTTGATGGAAAGCTCAGCTTTTTTGATTTTCTTCTTTGTAGTGGAGACAAGCAGAAATGGTGTGATGTATGTAACAAGCTGGTGGAGCTATATCACCAAGGAAATAAACACTTAGAGGTAGGTGACTAATCCAGAAGAGGGTTTCCCTCTTCTGACTGGAAGGCATTTTCTTGTTAGAATTAACTACTTATCATCAAGGAATCTGTCTTTTTGGGCCACAGGCTACTGAAGATCTCTTCTTGGGCCACAAGTAGGAGGAACTGATTTTTAACTATGTTATTCTCTTTTTCCTCAGCATAACAAACTTGGATGCAACCTCTTAAACTGTCAAAACTTGAAAAAAAAATATTGGGGTTTTGACTGAAGGGATGCAACCTCATTTTTCTGTTTTATTTCCAGAAGTCCAGTTTGATCCCAAAGCATATTTGCTCACAGTATCCCAGAGGCCTTTGCCTATGTCTGGTTCTGCGTACCTGTGTATGTTGTCTCTGGTGGGATCATTCTCTCCTTATTTGTTCCTTCATACCAGAGGGTGAGGTGAAATTTATATAAACCACAGGCCTAGATGCCACTCTCATGCACAAAAGTAATGACATGCAAAGCTGTCCTGGGGCATCACGAGGTACCACCCACCTGGCAGCTGTCTTAAAATCCTTGTCAGCATGATTGTTGCAGAAATAATGATTTTGTCAGATTACCACAAGATGGAGCTGTTAAATGCCTATACAGTTCAATAGTAGCTTTGTCCACAGCCTCTGTAGTGATATTACAGAATAGTTCTTGTTGCAGTTATGCTTTTCACTTTTCCCTTGTGTTTTGAAGAATTTGCTGTCCTATAAGATAACGTGTAGTTTTATACTATACCATCTTCCCCCTTTTCCTCCAAAAAGGAAAGATTTTACTTCTGTCTTATTGTCAAGTTCAAGAGTATTCATTAACTTCAAAACTTCTTTGCATAGCAGTTTCTGAAACTAAATTAAGTGATACATGTAATATGCAAAGGCAGACTTGCTCCACGTATGACAGGAAACCATAAGATAGGTCTGAGAGTCCTTCTTTCTTAGTCCCACACGCTGGAATTTCAGTATGCTTTCTGTTTGTAATGCTTGTTCTGACAAGGTTTCAGTTTATTAATCAGAAGTTATAGGAGGAATATTTAAGTCTGTTTTTACTGCTGGTTTCCTCCAGGAACCAGTCAAAATTCATACTCTTGGTGTTTCCACTCTTACTTATCTTGGAAACAAAGCAGGTCTCAAAGTAATGTTTTGGAAACTGTTACTGCTCTAATCAGAGGCAGGGAACTCTGAGTAATAACCTTCTTTGTCACTCTATTGTCTGCCTAGTGTGGTTGGAAGATAACTCCTTCTGTGTTGCTTCTAGACAGGATCTACTCTCGCTCATATCTAATCCTGTTCACAGCATGCTGCCTGCCAGCGTGTATGGTAGATAATATAGGAAGGACTTCACCAACACCTGTATTTCAAACTGTAGTATTTTTCTTTAACAGAAGTCTTAGTTATTGTGGGTTGTTACCTGCTCCTGTTCCCACTGTGTGCTATAGTTTGCTGTTCACTTCCCCTTCTATAATTTGTCTGCAACTCCATCTCTATCTAATACTGAAAACTCTCATTTTTTTCCATGTAGTCCTTAATTTCTTAGTCTGCCTGACTCTGGGCATTCTTTATAACAAAGCAGATCAGAATAGCTTTAATTCTTCTCCTTTCCACGTGTGGCTTAGGCTGGCTGCCCTGTCATTTAAATTTTCAAGAAATGATCCAATTATTTCTTTGCACTGGATTATTTTGCAAATGTAAGTGAGTTTAGTAATGGAAGTAAACTAGTAATACAATGGTATTTAATTTAGGGTGTCTGTTCACTGGTTGAAAGAATGTCTTCTGCAACAGTGTTCCATTGGACCTTTCTTCAGAGAGATCTGAAATTTATTGCTAAGAGTTGACAGTTTTGAATGTCCAATTTAAGGAGTTACAACATAGTTCATTTGTTTCCTATTGACAGGCAGCAGAAACATGGCAGAAACTAATAGAAGTGAAAAAGGAAGGAGGTGCAGAAAAGGCAGAACTTCATCAGCTTTGGAAGAGGATGATCCAGTTACTGGCAGACACTGCACAGTCCCAGGATAATAAGACTGCGCAGTTGGTAAATTTTCTCAATCTCTTCATCTTACATTTCTGTACAAAGTGCTACTAGATTTCAGAGTAAGCCTTAGAAAACATAAAAAAATCATATTACTATTTCTTAGAGATGTTGAATGATACTAAGCTTTTCCAGAAAAGGTGTTTTCCCCATCTGACAGAAACAGAAGGGAAGGTGCAGCCACCCAAAATGGTGGAACAAAGCACCGAGATCCAAACAGTTTTCCTGGAACTTCCTCATTAACAACCTCCTCCATTTTGTAGGAGTGCAGGTTTGTGCTGTAACATAATATGCATTATTATGCCCCTACATTAAGCATCACTGAACGGAGCAGCTTCTGCCATATCTGTAAGCCCTGACAGCATATAACCTCTCTCCAAAAGAAGTAACTTCTCTTTTTCTGCTCCCTGGTGTGAAAGAGAGTTTTGTACTGTTTTCTCGTATCTTCATACCCAGTGCTTATCTTATATAGGAAAATTTGAACCCAAACGTTGCTTTATCCTGCAGATTTGAGACTCACTGCTTAGGAGAATGTTGAAGCAGATTGGACCAAACTGTAGGGTCATGACTTGCACTGATTCTGTATGGCAAAAGTTAACTGTATTTTATCTGGTTTATCTGTTTCTGCAAGATGAACCTTTTGAAAAGGATAGAACTTTCTCTTCCCCTGTCTGGTTGGTAGCAATGTTCATGGGAGCCAAAAAGTGTGTGCTGAAATACTTTCAAAAAAAAGGGAAACTGAATCTGCACCTACCTTTTCAGAAGGCAAGGTGGGGTTTGGAAGGGTAAAACAGAACAAGGTTACACAAAGATCAGGAATGAGATTTCATCTGCAAATCTACAATTTTCTTTATTGTATGAGAAGTTATGGGCAATGTTTTGCTGAAGCATGCTTGTTTGGTAGCTTGTGTTCGGAAGTTCCTATATTTTCCCATGTAAACATATATTGCCATACCTAAATACATTTGTATATTTATGTATATACAAAGAGTCCAGAAATAAAAGATTTTTTCAGACATGGGGGCAGGCGGGGAAGGCTAACAGCTAGTAACCTAGATTTTGTTGTACCAAGTTGCCTCTGCGTTTGGACTAGGTACTAGGGAGAATCTGTTCCCACAGTTTTTGTTGTCTTCATTCATATGTTATGAAACATAAATTATTGCTTCATCTTGCTCTATGAAATTAGCATTGAGTCCTTCACAAGTATTACTTTGGGATAAGGAACGTGCTTTCTTTTTTCTCTGCTCATGGTACTGGTAAAAATAAAAACTGAATGGGTCTGATCCAGGAAATGTTTAACTATGCATTTATCTGCTGGCAACATTTTCCCTGAGTCATTGCACTCTTTATTATTTCTTATTTCAGCTTTTGAATGCATTTGAAGAGGCACTGAACTCTGCTGACACTGTTCCCAGTGAAGACCACCGAAATCTTTACAAAGACTTTATTCAATGCTTGTCAAAAGTAAGGCTATGTTAACCTGTCTTCTTCAGTGACTACCTTTGACATCCACCATCTGATAATTCACAGAAATAACTGGTTTTGGTTTTGTTTTTCTTTCAAGTTTCCTCATGAGACAGCTAGATTGGAAAAAGCCTGTGTTGATATGATGGCTTTATATCCTACTGTGAGTTATCCATTAGAAGTGCTTTGCTTGTACTTCATTCAGTCAGGTGAGGAGGATGGGTGTGGGTATTTTGGAAGTCTGAAAATATTTCTTTTTGTGGTTAATTCTGTCACAATCTTTTTAACAAGTTATTACCTTTCACACCTAAATACAGGCACTCTTTATTTCCGTATTACATTTTATCCATCTGTAAATGAAAAGTGTTCAGTGTTATGCTGTTGTGATTTAAGACGGTGTGCAGCTCAGCACTGTACAGCCAATTGTTCACTGCCCTGTGAGTGACATGGAATCAGAAAAAAACAAATGCGTGTGTTGAATTGAAGATGGCTTAATAGGTCATAAAAGAAAGAGAAAATATTTATTATTACTGTTAAAGCCATACACCAAACAAGTGATATACAGCACAGTTGCTCACCTCCAGTCAACCAGTGCCCAGCCAGTCCCTGAGCAGTGGCAGCCTATTGAACATCTCCTCCCAGTGTTAAGTTCCATATGGTGCCATATGGGGTGGGATATCCCTTTTGCCAGTTTGAGTCAGCTTCCATCCTAGCTCCTTTTGTACCTCTAGCCTCTGCACTGGCAGGACATCCTGAGAAGCTGAAAAGCCCTTGCCTTGTGTAAGCAGTGCTCAGCAGCAGCTGAAACACTGTGCTGTTAACATTATTTCCATCTTGAATCCAAAACACAACACCATACCACCACTGTGAAGGAAATCAACTACCCCATCCAAGACCAGATAGGGTTTCTTGGTATGGATGATTGTAAATTGGCAGAAGAAACAAACTGAAAGGAAAAACAAACAAACAAACAAAAATGATAAACACTGGCTATGTACGAAATTACGAAGATAGAATGCCTTGTAGAATTCAAAAACAGTCTCTCCAGACAAACAGTTTAATCTTTGCATTCAGTAGTGTCTGTGATTTCTTAGCTTCTTAAGCTTAAAAGAGAGAATGGAGAAATTAGTCAATTCTCTAAACGTTGAGGAATGGCTGTTTAGGTTATTCTTGGCAAAAAAAATCCCCGCTGACTGAAAATAAGGATTTGTGGAATGGTTAGCCAGGGAGTTTGGTGGATAGAGAACAAACAGATTTGTCTAGATGCTTATTCAAGGTAGGAAAGCATAATTGTTGAGGAGAAAATATACCATGGTGTCTTTACTATTGCAGGGATCTGTAAACAGAGTTGTTATAATCGGTAGTTGCTTATACAGTGTTGTTCATCACTAACCATTTCCTCAGCATTTTCAAAAGTAACTACTAAATTTAGTCCTTTGTTTGATTGTTTAAAGCATCAGAAGTTCAAGTTAGCTACCTCAAAATATGTTTGGTTAAACAAGGAGGAGGATCATTTTATCACTACATCTGTGTCATTCTAGTCATGTCATGGTACTTTAAGCCCCAGACGTGTGGGCTTATAACTCTGTTACAGTATTAGTCCTCCTTATCAAATGGAGATCAAAAGCTACTTTTGACAAGTGAGTCCATATATTTTAAAAAGAAATGAATTTTAAAAATGTTGCTGTAAGTCACAGCAGTTGCCTTAAGAAACAACTGCAAAGATTAGTGACATCAATAAAGTGCTATCCCTGGACATCAAATTTCATAATTTCGCAGCAAGACTGTTTCAGCAAGTTCATCATAAGAAATTTGTAATTGCATGAGGCCTCCTTTGGAAGGAAAGTATTCTGATTTCTTTGTGGCAGATTTTGACAGATGGACGTTGGCCTAGGTTTAGATGGAAAACAGGAAGAAATGGCTTTCTCTTAAGAAAGTATGCCTGGAGTAATTTAGCATATTTAAAAGAAAAAAGAAAATGTTTAGACCATTGTTGGATGACATTGGATATTTTAATGATTACTTGATTTTTATGTATTTCATTTTAGAGCTTGTAGATATTGTATTACCTCTGGAAAAAAAGAAAATATTTAGTAAACTCATTGCCTTGAGCTCAAAGGATGTCATATAAGTATATGTGTTTATGTGGGTAAGTTTAAGTAGGTTGTTGCATTTCTAAACCTACAGCTCAAGAAAATGTTTCTTTTTCTGAAACTAGGTACTTTGTCAGAAGAGGCCTTGCACTATTTTTCTAAGCTTCTGGAGATGGACTCAAGTAGTGGCCCAGGCATTGTTGGTTTTGGTATAAAATGCCTCCAAGAAAAGAAATACATGGAGGCTATTAAGAGTCTTACTGAAGGTAAATGTATAATGTGAGGTATGGGTACTTGAACAGCAGCTAGTTTACAGTGAACGTTCTGGGAATCTTATACTTGCATCTTACTTCACCTTTGTGCAAGTAGCAAAAAGACTAGCTAGCTTTAAAAAAAAGAAAGCACAGAATGCTTAGTCTGTTGGAAGGCAGAGATATCTTTTCTAAGTATATATTAAAGTATAACATCTCTGAAGACCATCATTTCTCTTATTGTCAGCTATACAGTAGTTTTTGTATGACATGCTTTAAACTTTATTTTAGTGTGACTGTTCTTGGACTTTGCTTGTATGAAGCAGTAAACATAACAGTAATAATTAAATGAACATACCAGACAACCTTAGACTTTGCCTCACAGTTTGGAGGCCTCTGAATCTAAGATACCCAAAGCAAAGAGAAATTCTTTCTCGAAGGAGAAATTGACTGTCTCATACTGATTATCTAATGATAGTGTTTTTGATGGCATAATAGGGCAAAACAGTGTCTGCCAGCTGCAGAATCTTTGGAGTGCTGAGCAACTTCTTCTCAATGCCTTTCTCCTCTTTTGCTAGGTTTGCAGAAGGTCAGCCAGTGTTCAGGAGCATGGCATTACTTGGCAGAGGCGCAGATGAAAGTTCACAAGCACAGGGATGCTGTCCGATCCTGCAATCAAGGTAACTGCCTGCTAACTGAAGGAGCAAATATAGAGATACAGCTTTTTATGTAGTCCAGTCAATGTGGCCTCTTTATGGGAGCCCTGAGTTAGCAGCAGCTGTTGTCCTTTGCAATTTGCAGTCTCACTGGTTTTGCTGGTGCTCCCTTGCTTTTCTTCAAATGGTGAAGTAGCTGCTATTGAGGAGAACACAAAAGGGCTATAAAGCTGTGCAGAGGAAATGTTAAAATAGAACAGATCAAAAGTGTTCAGGAAAGGTTTTGCAGAAAGAATGTAATTCAGATGATTCTTATCCCATATGTTTTTGGTTTGGAAGAGCGTGGGGAGATGTGCACATCATGATCCTTTTTTTCAGCGGACTCATCAAAGAGCTTGCCTGTGATTATAACATTGACAGAAGTTGCTGTGAAACATAAAGGGAAAAATGACCATTTAAGGAGCTCAGATTTTGATGTAGGAATTGACCAGAGAATATAAAAATGAAATTACTAAAAGTTCTAAGTGTTATCTAATCTTAAACTGTCATAGCATCCAAATGCTTACAGATATTTGGTACTGGTATTACTCTAACTTATAGAAAAGGATTTAGGCTAGATCTGAGGAACCACAGACAAGTCTTTTATGTTTAATGATCAATTTAGTTAAAAATTGGAAGAAGAGAGTTATAGGGAATCAGTGTAGAAAAATGATTCTGGAAAACAGACAGCATTGCTTCTGTAAAGTGAAATTGTGTTTTGGAACTCTTTGAAGGAGCTACCAGCCTATGGATGAGAGAGAGTCTTGTAAGAGATCTTAGAACCTGGAAATCAGAGTTCTAGCATTGAGAGATTTTTTTTCTTTCCAGTTTATAGTTGTTTGTTTGAAGTGGCTTAAAAGCTAGATCACAGCATAGTAATAATGGTCAGTTTCTGGTTGGAAGGAAGCATTCCTGACATTTTCACTAGGACCTCTTTTTTTATCCTCTATTCTAGTTCATTATGACTTCTAAGTAATAAGGTTACAAAGTTTGCTGCTCTTCAGAGCTGACCAAAAAACTCTAAAAAGAGATTACCAGAGTAGCTAACTAGGTGTTAAAATAGCTGAGGCAATCCAAAATTTACAAATGCTAGATCTTGCCATTGTGGGAAGAAGTGTTCTCAAGAAGCTGCCCTACAGGAGCAGAAAAGTCTTCATTTTGTATTGAAAAATGAAGATTTTCTCTGCCCTCCTATGCTTTACAGAGAATTTCAGTATCACAAATGTCATTGAGAGGAATGGTTAGTTAAGCAGAGCACTAGCATGCACTTGTGTGAAGAACTGTAGCAGCATGGTGAATTCTAAGTGCAGTTTTGGTATCTGCCCACAGATTCAGTTAGAATTTTGTGAAAGTGGTTGCAGAAAGTTTCCTGGAGTTCAAAGGGTGTCCAAAGTGGGAAAGAATTCTGGGGAAGCACTGCTATATGCTTGTCCTGCTTTTATGCTTTTCTTAGACGTTGGCAGCTATGTGCAGGATGCAAGGATAGGCTGGCTATATCAGATGAAACAGAAATCTGTCATACATGGAAACAGAATTAACAATTATTGAGGAAGTACTAGTCTTTGGAGAATGCTGACATGCAACAGAGATTCTCAGAGGTGAGATTATACAGATTTTACAACAGTACAGATTTAACTTTTGCGCAGGTATGGAGTTAAATCTTTTATTTTAATTGTAATTTTTTCCATCTAAACACTGAAGTGCAGAGCACCTTGGTTAGTAAAAAAGTCATTGTTTCTTCTGAGCACAGATCTAGAAAACATAGTGTTCTGTTTAAGAGGTTGGCATCTTGAAAACATTGTTTCTTTTATGTGTCTGAGAGGCCTTTCTGTAATTCCTTGAACCTTTGAACTTCCATGGTCAGATTTTATGTAATAGTTTCTTCAACATGAGAGAGAGCAATCTATAAATTAGCTTTATTAGTTCCTTTCCTATTTTTGTTTGATGAAACTTTTTTCTTATCAACAGCACTCAAGAATCTTGAAACTTCTGAGGGTCCTATGCAGCGGAAGATCCTCATCCTTCTGTTGAAAGTGGAGGCTTTGATCAAAATAGCTGATGCTGAGGCTGCAGAAGAAGCCATTAATGCACTTGAGCAGGTATTTCTATTGATCAAGATAGTTTAAGAAAAAAACTGTTCTCATCTCTGTGCCCTAAAAATTCGAACCATATATTTTCCCCATCTCCTTCTATACATTCTATATGGTTTATATGACTCCTACCAACTATGCTGTAATTAACACACTCACCCCATTGCCCCTCCCCCTCCCTTGGTTTTTAGACTTTTCTACAACTTCTTTTAACTCACAACTCTAATTTTAAAACCTGTCACTCTTGAATTTGTCTGGTCTTGCTTAGCGATGCTGGATTATTGCTAGTTCTGAGGCTTCTTTTCATCTGATTTTGAATTATTGCTATAATCCTACTCCCTGTGTCCTCAATCAACTTGTCATTTCACATAAGCACATAACTTTAAGTCTGAATAGTAACATTTCAAGCAGAAATTGCTTCTCCTTTTTATGTCTCAGAGTTCCCTGTGTGCTACCTTTGTCACAGGTTAGACTTCTGTGGCTTTGTCTTTGCTCTCCACAACTGCTTGCCTCTTCTTCAACAAAAAATCTCAAGGGTCTTCTTTTGAAATGTTTTCCTTATCATCACGTAGACTGCATGCTTCTGACACCTTGCTTTTGTGGAGAGAATAATGTATTTGCATCTTTCACTTGGTTTTCTAGATTGTGGGAGCAAGCAGCAATCCTGCACTTTTAGCTTTCAGAGGCCAAGCATACCTAAACAAAGGTTTGGTCGATGAAGCTTCAAAGGTTAGTGCTTTTTGGTCCTTCCTGTTTGTTAAATAGAATTCTTACTGTCATACAAAAATAACCAGGAAAGAATTACATATTTTTGCAGATTTCACAAGAGCTTCTGTTGTCACACCCTGATCTAGCCGAAGCCCATGCTCTTGAGGGTTTCATCCATTATTCTCAGAAGAAATATGAGCAGGCAGAAAGAAGGTAAACTTTATTTTTTTTTATTCCATGTACGGGAGAATAAAGTACAACGCTTTTCAACTTTTGAGGGTTTCTTTGATCTGATCTCTGTTCTTTTTATTTAGTTTTCAAAATGCTATTGAAAGAAGGTCTGAAGTTGCTGAGTATCATCAGTACCTGGGGCTCACTTACTGGTTCATGAGTGATGAGACAAAAAAAGACAAAGGAAAAACACTCACTCACTTCCTGAAGGTAAAAGCTTCTTGAACTATTAATTTAAATCATAGTTTCTCTGTACTGGAAGTGTGAAGTACTCAGGCTGGAACGAGAGACTTGAATATTCTGCTTGTTACCATTCACAGGTCTCCAGAGCCTGTAAACCAAATTCAGCTGTGGAAAAAATTCACTGTGGGGGGCTGTGTAATTACTTGGAATCTCTCTGATTATTAGTATTATTATTTTTTTTAAACCCCATGTCAGTTAATTATTGAGGCCTTTGTTATAGCGAAAAGTGATTGTGATTCTCTCAGTCCCTTGTCCTGAAAGCTGTAAATTTGAGACCTTTAGATAGGCATTGTAGAGCTTCAAAGACATCTTGAAATCTGGAGGGCAGTATTTGAAATGGAAGAAAACTAAAGGGGGAAAAATGTGGTGTTAGGGTTTCAGACATATAAGCCTGCAAAACTGCTGTAGTATATATGCTTTTCCCAATCACTGCAGTTTAACTGCTTGTGGATTTCTCTGTGTGTAGGTCAGAATCTGATCCAAGGGATTTAGTCTCACATAAACTGAGGAAGTGTAGAAGCTATGTTCCCAAAAGTAGGAAATAGGAATCTGAACTCTGTAAACTCACTGTGTAACTTAGTAGCAGGTTTCATCTCAAATAATAGCCTACTGCCTCCTCTTAAATAGCAGCATAGTATAGCAGACAATGTAATGTAAATGAACTATTTTCTTGGTTTTAACATACTCTTATATGTAAACAGTTTTGTAAGCTTTCAAAAAAAAGTTGTCAAAGCTGTTGATAGGCTGCTGTGAGGGTGTTGTTTCTCAAGTGTAAACAAGTATGTCAAGTGTACATAAAATGAACTCAAACTTCTGAAAATGCTAGAGCTAATTGTGATATAATAAGGTATGACTGTAAGTATAATGATTGAGTTTTGAGTGGAATTTAAAAATGATGGGACATAAGGAATTGTTTGCTGCCAACTCAACTGTCTGGTTATTATTTCCATATGAAGTGCTTTGTGGCATGAGGTTTGTGGACAATTCTGCAAATATTTAAAGCTGAAGTAGTCTTTGAAATATTAAAATAAACTTTGAATGCTCAGGTGTATCACAGAAGAAGCTTAAATAAGTCAGAAAACAGAGACTGTACAAATGGTTACCACTGGTCCTGCCCATGTGCCTAATTCTTCAGAAGGTGCTCTTTTGTGTTTGTATTTCCTTACAGGCTGCAAAATTGGACAGCTACTTGGGAAGTGTCTTTTGTTATTTAGGTAACTACTACAGAGATGTTGCTGGAGACAAAAGCAGAGCTCGTGGTTGCTATAAAAAGGCTTTTGAACTGGATGGAACTGATGAAGAATCTGGAACAGCAGCTGTAGACCTAAGCGTGGAGCTTGGAGACACGGTATTGCATATTCAAGGCCCTGGGTCATGGTTATTTTGCTTTTCTGCTAATCTTACTCTTTGAGGAATCACTTAAGGTTTCTTTGGTATTTGAAAGTAATATCTGAAAATGGATGTTCTGTCATTGAGAACCCTAGCAGTTTCCATGGCTGGACCTGCTTCAGTTTTGTACTTCAATTCTAGATTAAACCTATCTGGGGAGGATGCTGGGGGAAGCAAGGATAACATTGTAGCCATCCCATAGGTGATTCAGATGGGAGAATTTTTTCAGTAGGAAACACATAGGGAATGTAAGTTTACTTCTCAGTGGCTTTTTTTTTTTCCACTTCTCCCCCCTCATTCCTTTTAGAAAAAAAAACATACAGAGTCATCAGAATGTTTTAAAAAAGGCATTTCTTATATAGCATTTGTAGTGCTATAACGGGATGGAAAGTACTGCCATAGTAGCAGGGTGGCAAAGTCTTTGGCTCTAGCAAATAAGAACAAGCCCAAATGCAGCAGTCCCAGATGCAGAAGTGAAGGAAAGGAGCTGCTTACCTTCAGAAGGCCTCACGTAGGCAGGGATCTCCAGCAAGAGATGGCCTTGCCTCTACTGCCAACCCTTAAGTGAGGTCTGGGAAAGGCTGGCTCCATCCCTTCTGGTTTTTCTGGTGCATTGTATGCACCTGAGCTCCCCTGGGTTGGTCTTGCCTTTCCACCTGGTGTACAGACACTGGTTCAGGCTATGGCTTAGCACATCCACTACAGCATTGTATTAAAACTTCTTTGACTGATATTACCAAGAAAGCAGCTCACACTTTGACAGTCTCCATTGGAACATCTGTAGGATCAGATTAAGTATCTGAGTTAATGCAAAGGTCTGTATGCTTTTCTAGTGAAAAATAAAAAGGAAAACTATCACTACAGAACTGCAGGAATCTACCATCTTTTTGCAAATACATACATAAGATGTGATAATATCCTCCTGTATTCTGCCGCTCAGACTGTCAGTTTTAAAACACCCCTGTAAAGTTTCCTCATTACAGTAACTTCAAGTTAGACAGTTCAATGGTTTGCTGAAATAGGAGTAGTATTCTTAATAATTTTGTTCTTTACATAGTAGTGTTTACTCACATGGTATTTTTGTTGCTTTGTTAGGACACTGCTCTATCCATCTTGAATGAGGTAACTGAAAAAGCAAATGCTGGTGCAGCAAAATGGGCTTGGCTTCATCGTGGACTTTACTACCTCAGAACTGGTCAACCTTTAAAAGCAGTGGCTGAGTAAGAGAGCTAGTGGTTGGTTTAAACCATTTTCTATAAATCCTGTTAAAACAGTCTTTGATCTTCACAGGTTTTGAAATTAAATTAGCTAATCACAAGAAAGCCAATACCAAACTGGGAAGTGAATCTGAGCAAGCTGCATCTTCTGAAATTACCATAATGCAGTCTTCTCATGATAGCAGTGATCTCTGCTAACAAGCCTGGTAATGAGGCTTATCGTAGACAAGCAGGGTGTAACACTGAATAAAAGCCAAAAATAGGTACAGTATCTAAGCTTGTTTAATTTGCTCTGTGAAGAATGAATCGCTGTTTTGCCATTTCTAAAAGTTTTCTCTAATTGTCTGCTTGTGTTCTGAGATTATATAATTTAAGGAAATCATTCATTTTTGTTAATTTATGTCACATTCAATTTAAATCTAAATCCTGATACCTTCAGTTTGCAGGCAGCTCTCAGGGCTGATCGAAAGGATCCCAACTGCTGGGAGTCTCTAGGGGAGGCCTACATGAGCAGAGGTAGCTATGCAGCAGCTCTAAAATCCTTCAGGAAGGCCAGTGAGCTGAACCCGGACCATGTGTACAGCATTTACAGAGCTGCAGCAGTTGAGCAGATTCTAGGCAAATATGAGAATGCAATAGCTACATATCAGGAAATTTTAGAGAAGACAGAAGAGTATGTACCTGCACTTAAAGGTAATATGTCTGCATTTTCAGTTTTAGATCTTTTTCTCTAACACTGTAGTACTTCAGTTTTATGGAGAAGTTCTTGATGTCTGATGTTTATAGGTCTGCCTGCTTGTAGAGTAGTTTTTGATGTTCAAAATTCTGTGGTCCACCTGTATGAAAGCCAGTTTGTAGTAGCCAGCAATTACTTGAATAGTTTCTGCTTCATTATCTGAATGAGCAATTATTTCAAATAAGAACAAAAGGTAACTATTCCTGTGCAAGAGAAATTTAACATTTATGTAGGAAACCAGCTAAAGATGCTGCAGTTTCACCTGTGTAATCAAACACTATGTATGACTGAACAGGCAGTGAAGTCAGTCTGCCTTGTCAGAGAGGTGGGCTGTGCTCGTTTTCTGCTGCCCCTGACCATGTATTCGTCAGGTTTTATGTTAGCTCTGGTTAACACAAGCACAGACCTCTCTCAGCATCTGTAATTTACTTAAAAACAGTAGTGAGATCTCCAAAGTGTTAGATGTGGCAGTCAGTACGTTTCTCTAATGTAGGTCAGCAGTAGAGTGGAATAGGAGAGCATGGACTCGTAGTGATGGTAATCTTTGATTCCAGGAGTATATTCTGTTGAACTATATGAAATTTTGGTAGCCAATTTGTAAGAATGTTTTGTTTGCATTCTTGATGCCATTTAGTCTTTAGGCATTCTCATTCTGTTCATCCTTTTGAAATTGTTATTTTTTATGCTTGGCATATGTATGATTTTTTTAAGATGTTGTTCTTTGTGTAGAAGGCCTTTGATTCTTGAGTGAGTGCCAGCTGACTGGTTTCTAAGACTAAATCAAAAGTGTTAGGTTACTTCTGAAGTAAGATCATTTTCATCTGAAAGGGCTACAAGGTAGTTTTCCCTCTATCTCCTCCTGTGTATTTCTTTTTCCCCTTCGAGTCTGCTGAACTACATGGACACAGACAAAACTCTGAGGGAGCTGGAGACTACTGCACATAGACAGCTCTATTAGCCTACATCCATCTTTTCTCTCATCTTAGTGTCCTATTTATTAGTTCCAGTTCAAAATTCAATTTCAGCTTCAAAAACGTCTTTACTTTCTAAGAGATTACCCAATATTTACTCTTGTTTTGCTATCTTCTGTGTTCTTAAAACTCTGAAAAGTACACAGGTGTACTTCTGGTGCTGCTGTGATCAGAAACATAACAGTTCTGAATTTAGTTGTTGGAAACATAGTCTCATAGCAGATAAAAGAATTAACTATACTGATACTGCTTTATTGTGTCTTTTATGTGGATTATGTTCTTCTGTCGCTGAATAGTAAGTTTATTCTACCTCTGCTTCAGCATCTCTTTTTAATGTATAACTTCAGGAAATAAAATGAGTTTTGCTTTTAGATGACAGCTTCCTTGTATCTGAACCTATAACCTTTGGACTTGTGTGGTTAAAATAAATACCTAGTGGAGGCAGGATAAGAGGCTTACAGAACATGATTGCATCAAATTCACATGGACTGCATTTGTTGCAGTGTCATAATCCACAAAGAGAGATAGATGGTTTGGTGCGGATAAAGAGTACAATAGCATGGTGAAGGCAGCTTCAGAACTGTGAAAAAAATACTAGGAGTCAGTAAGACTCATATCCAGTGACATGCTGCCAGTCAGAATCACTGCTGATACCAACAAGAGTGTAAACCAAGTCCTGTCTTGAATATTCTAACAATTACAGTATTAGATGCAAGCTTTTTAATAGTTTAATTTATTTCCATATAAGGTAAATAGGATTAAGCAATTTTGTTTTCAGTCACCTTAGAGAAAACCTCCCATATTGCCTTGGTATTTTCTTGCTTTTGTATTTAGGCTGTGCTTTAATAACGTTCCTGTATTTGTTGAAGCCTTACTGGTGCTGAGCAGCTTTCTTGTGAGTACTCTAGTTATTTCTTCAAAACAAACACCAAGTTCCAGTGTTACGCTTTTTATAATTAGGCATATTTTAACATTCAGTTTGTTTTACAATTTATACTCATTTAGGGAGAGGCAAGAGAGCCGAAGGCAAGGTTCTCTCATGAGCAGGGGAGTTTCTGTAGGCTTTTGTGTTTTGGCTTAGTACATGCAGGGAATAAAAGAGACTGAGCAGACCTTCTCCCATACCACCATATTCCTTCTAGCAAGCAGTACCAGGCAAGCATCTTTTTTCATGGAGGATATCTTTGTCTTACTTTCAGGACTTGGAGAATGTTATCTCATGCTGGCAAGATCAGCCCTTGATAAGTATCTTGATGTGAAGGCTGTGGGTTACATAGAGCAGGCTCTTGAATTTTTTACAAGGTTAGTACTAAATATTCTGTTGTTTAATGTCCAGTGGACTCATGGTTTGAAGAAGAATAAATGTATGAAATGAATCGAAAAGAAAATGAAAAGAAATGAAATAGAAGAAAAAGTTTAGAGAAAATGGTTTGAACAATGTATTGTGGACTTCCATGAGCTAAGTAAATGGTAACTACAAAATTATTATGTGTTTAATGATCGAGTCCTTTGACTTCTACAGACTTGTGAAGTTGCATACAGTTCTAATTAGTTGTCATTGTGTAAATACGGAACTTAAGGGAGGAAATGTCAATAAAAATGGTGGATGAGAAGGTGACTGTTCTGTCCTTCCCTCAATCCTATTGTTTTACGTTTCAGTTAAAATGCTTTAGTGGCCTAAATTATACCGTGGAATAATTGTTGTTACAGAAGAAAGTCCATTAGGTTTCTGCAGATGTCTCATGCTATGTGATATAATGGCAAAAATTAGTAGGTAGCTAGTGCATTGATGGATAATGGCCAATTTTCTGGATGTACTTTTAGTCTCTGGTTCATTTTGTACTTTTTAAACGTAGTATTTGAGTAGGAAGAGAACTGATCTAAGAAAAAATAAATGGACGACTCATCGGCTGATTTTTTGTGCAACTCTTCAGACTGGTGAACTTTTTGAAGAAAGTATTGTGATGCCTGAACAGTTATTTTGTGTGCTTTCTTAATTCTTAAACTACAGGGCAACAAAGCACCGACCTGATATATCTTCCCTTTGGAAACTACTTGGCGATACTTGTTCTAGTGTGCATGTTATTTCACCATCCAAAGTGAATGTTCAAGTTCTGGGATCACTTCTGGGTAAAAATGAAGGCAAACAGATGCTGAAGAAAAGTGAGCTGCTCAGACTAGGTGGAAGGTAATTTTATTTTATTTTTTCACTGTCAGGTACTTCTATATATCTGCACACACTGTAGAGTCACCAATATTCTAGACTATATCAGTTTTAGAAAATGAAACACCTGCTGATCTTCTGGCACGTGCATATTTAGTGAAGATTAAAGAGAAAGCAAAGTCTTGTGATTTTTCCAAATACACTGCTTATTTCAGGGAATGTTCCCTGGGTCACCACAGTGGCTTCATTGCATCATCTAGCACCTATTCTCTATGCTTCTTTCTGCCTCCAGAATGTGTCTGTGTTGTGCCTGTTATTCAACCGATTGTTCAACTTTAAATCAAACAACTTTAAAGTTGTTACCCTATTCTCCTAGGACTACTAATGTCCAAGATAAAACTGTAAGCTTTGTTTGTGTCTTTGTCTGTAATTATTTGTTGTAAAACTGTCATTAATTTGAGCCCCATGTATGTGATCTAAATTATGTTGGAAGAGGGAATTCCTTGTTCCTGGCCCTGGAATCCCATGATAGAAAATATTTATAGTTTTCTTGAAGCACCTGCTGTGTGGCTGGATGAGTAAGTTAAGGTAGGCTGAAAATGCTGCTGTATAGTGAATCTTAACCATTGTGTGTTTGTAGTCAAGTACTTCCTAGGGTACTGATTAACTTTAGAAATGGCTGATGTTATAATTGAAACATTCACACTGCACGTGACATTACTTTGGTATATTGCACATCAATCATTTCACAAGTGATGGATAATGCAGACCAGGATAAATTCTGTCAAGATAACCGTCTAACTGAAAATCGTTTCATTGTCACTGAAATTCCATTCTTGTCTGGTTTTGTTTGTATTTATACATATTTGGATGGTTTGGGTTTTTGGTCACTTGTGAGTGTTTTTCAGCTTTCTGTTTTTTATGTGGAGAGGCTTGGGATAATACTTCTGTGATTCATGTTTCTGTAGGTGTTATGGCAGAGCTTTAAAATTGATTCCTTTGCCTAACATATGGTGTGATCTTGGAATAAATTATTATCGACAAGCAGAGCATCTCACAGCAGTGGGCACTGACATGAATGAGATCAGTGAACTACTAGAGAAGTCTTTACAGGTATTGCCTGTTTTTCTGTTGTATTCTTTAAAATCAGCCTTGATGTTTGTCTGATTAACTTCTCTGTCTCTAATAATGGCTAAGTCTCTAAGTTGGTGCATGCTGTCTTAACTTTTGGTATTCTACTGATATAATTCACATTTGATTTTCTTCCAGTGTCTCAAAAAAGCCGTGAGGCTTGACAGCAAAAATCACCTTTATTGGAATGCACTTGGTGTGGTTGCTTCCTGTAGTGGTAAGTCTTCAGTGAGATTCCTGGCTGCATAATATTCTACATTAGAAGACAATGCTTGACTAATGCTGTTTACAAACTTCAGTTAGATCCAGCTCTCCTTTTTTTTCCTCTTTTTTTTTTGTCCCCCCCAGCTATTGGGAATTATGCTCTTGCACAACATTCGTTCATCAAATCTGTTCAAGCTGAGGAAACGGTAAGGGCTGTAGGCAGCTACCATCTGTTTCAAGTGGGCATTTTAAACTTTTCTTCCCTTGATTGCAGTGTTCTTTTAGATTACAGTGGTATTACCTAGTTTTTTTGTTCTGTCTAGAATGTTGTTGCCTGGACCAACTTGGGGGTTTTGTATCTAGCGACTGGAAACATTGAGGTAACTCTTTCACATTCCTTAAATACTGTTTTCCTTTCCAATTTCTTAGGGAATATATGGTTGTAGAACTGTGAGCAAACAGTGAAGAGTGCCTCAGATTCAAGAAAAAATCTTTCTTTGAGTGAAATGAAGTCAGCATCTTAGTCAAGTCACACAAATAAAGTATTTGTTCTGGATATGGTTAAGTGAACTTAAGCTAAATTGCCGAAGTTGCTTTACAAATGACTAGATGGAATAAAAGCTGTTTGCAAGGACAGAGAAGGACTGAGTCAAACAAATGAACACCAAATTTGAACCAAGAACTCTTTCAGTCACAAACTGAAATCTCAGATCTTGAGTTTCCCATAAATGGCTACTTTCTGCTAGTCAGTATGTCATATAATTTGCCATAGTTCTTCATAACCTTTGGAGCTTCTCTGGATAAAATTGGAGTACTTGTTAAGTAAAGTCCAGAGTTTTCTTGTAGCTAAAATTACGTGCTATCCTGTTTACTGGTCAGAATTTTGGTACTTTTATTTAATTTGTGAAATGGGAGGGTCAGACTGAGAATTATTTTCAGTAAAAGCAACTTGATATTACAAATTCCTCACTGCTAAGGCTGCTCATGCTAGGACTTTGTCCTCCTTGTATCACACTGAGGAAGGAATTTTGAACATGCAGTCTTGTCTTTGCTCCTGGATTTACATACAGTAATCAGCTTAATAATTTGCAAACTGTTTACATGTAAGAAATGTAAATTTAAAAATCTGGATCCTCCAGCTGTCTAAATTTAAAATATTAATTGTTCTAGCAGTTAATTTAGCTTCTTCCTCAAAACTATAAAACAGTTAATCTAGCTAAAAGGAAGTGTTTTTGGAAGGGAGGATAACTTTTGATCTTACAAATAGCTTTTAAAATTATCTTTAAGAAGTCTAAACTGCTTTATCTCTCTGGGTTGCATGTTATTCTGTATGGCACAGAACTAGTAATGACTTAATTTCATTCATGAAAAGCTCTTCCAGTACTACTGCATGACAATACCTGTGTATATCAAAAGTGTATGCAAGATGGTTTGATAACTGTGTTATCTTTGGTTCTACAGCAAGCTCATGAAGCCTTCAAAGTAGCCCAGTCTCTGGAACCTTCCTACCTAATGTGCTGGATTGGGCAGGTAAGATATGAAAAAAACATAACTGTGCACTGTTAGAGAAAAAGAGGATTTGGACTTCCTTCTAATTGGTACTTACGTATGTACTGTAGGAGTAGAGGGAGCTTCTACTTCCCCTGGGGGTGGATAGAACCCTTTGTTTCCACAGTGTTGAATAGAGAGATATCTTTACATAAATGTTTTTGTGACTGATGAAACTGTGAGTTGTGTGAGAAACTAGCTATTACTGTTGTTCTCTGAAGCTTGTTATCTAGTGTTCTTGAAGTACCATCTTTATAAGGTGGCAGCTGTTTCCGTTTTTGCTTTATGAGTAGTTCATTAAGTGGCACTCTTAATTCTCTTCTCAGCTCTCCTCTCTTCCAACTTACTGTTAAAAACAGTAAGTCTTTAATGTATGTGGTGCAAATTCAGCTCTTGCTTCATGGGAGATCCCTTTCTCCACCTACCACTGAGGGCAGAATAGGCTCCCACTGGTATGTCGGCCATCTGTGAATAGCACAAACTGTTAATGACTCATGATATTGATTGCTATAGGTGCATTCCATGATGCCATGCTGTTGATCTGCTAATAATATCCGATTGAAGCTGGATTCTAAATAAGGACTAGTGCCATCATGTGTTAAAATTCAGTTCCCATCATATGTCTTTGTACTGAGGAATGTAAAGTAGCAGCAGCAGTTCTTCAGTTTCAAATTGCAGTGTAGCTGAAACTACTTTTTCTACTTTTAAATTGTTTAATTTGTTCTGAGAATCATAGAATGGCTTGGGTTGGAAGGGAGCATAAAACCCACCAACCTCCAACCCCCAGCTTTGGTCAGGATTGCCACCTGCTAGATCACACTGAGCAGGGCCCCATCCAACCTGTCCTCGAGCACATCCAAGGATAGGGCATCCACGTCTTTTCTGGGCAGCTGTGCCAGGATCTCACTTCCTGCTAAGAATTTCCTCCTAACATCTAATCTGAATCTTTCTTTCAATTTAAAAACGTTTCTCCTTATGCTATCACAACATTCTCCTGTTAGTAAGCCCCTCCCCAGTGTTACAGTAGCCACTCTGGCTTAGGTACTGAAAGACTGCTACTGTAAGCTGTCCTTGGAGCCTTCTCTTCCTCAGGCTGAATGGCCCCAACTCTTTCAGCCTTCCTTCACAGGAGAGGAGTAGCAGCCCCCTGAGCATCCCTGTGGCCCATCTCTGCACTCATTCAAATAGCTCCATGCTCTTCATGTGCTAGGGATGTCGGAGCTGAATACAGTGCTACAGGTGGGATTTCATGAGAGTGGGGTGGGATTTCTCTGATAGTATAAGAAAATAAAATATGTTAATGTTAAATACCTAGGGCATGGCTGAAAGTAATCTGTGCTAAATTTCTTGTCAATGTCATGAATTTTTAAGTACTTTATTATATCAGCTTTTGTTTCTCTGAAGTCTCTTGTTGCAGAGACGGTAGGCAGCTATGATACTATGGATCTCTTCAGGCACACAACCGAACTTAGTATGCATGTAAGTACAGCAGATAGATGAAGGTACTTCGTGTTTAACCTCCATGCTTAGTTGATACAATTTTTAAAAAGCAGGTTTATCTTGAACAATGGAACAGCTAGACTTCTGTTCCAAATGAGGTTGACTGACTTCATTGTTGCTGTTCTGGGCATATACTGACACTAAATAGCAGGCACTCGTTTTATTAAATGCTTTAGTTCCAGTGGACAAAGGAACTTTCTTCTTAAGTTGTGGGGAAAAAAACAACGCTCTTTATGTTCCACAGAATTAGACGAAGACATAAATTGAAAACATAAACAGGGAAGAGCAAGGATACTGTTGTAACCCTGGATTCTCTTAGAACTTTTCTCACTTGTTCTTCCAGGAGTGCCACCAGTGGTGTGATAATGTGAGCATTCTTTTTGCCCAAAGCGTTAGTTACATTTGAGTGTTTGCAGTGTATCAGTTTAGTATTTTATTCTCCTGTTCAACAGTGATGCAGATTTTTGTCCTAGACTCTGCCTAAAAACAGAGAATTTTTATCATCTCTAAGTATTCCAGTGTTGTTTGGGCAGGACTAATGATCCTCAATTTACATGTTGTTTTGTTTGTTTTTTATTATTTCCTGAGACTGAGGGAGCAAAAGGCTATGCCCACTGGGTATGTTCAACACTGCAAGATAAAAGCAACAGAGATACCGAGCAATATCTGTACAACATTGTTGAAATGAATGCTATTCCAGCAGCTCAAGTGGTTATGAGCAAATACACAGGTAGGTAGCTGAAATGCCTCACTGAACTGGTAAGCCTGACTAAGTGATGTCTGTATTAGGTCTGGCAAAGAATGATTTGCCTGGACAGGGAAGAGGCTTTTGTGTTGTAAAATAAGCAGATAAAATAGAGTAAAGGAAGTTTATTATTATTATTATTATTGTAATCACACTGGATGTAGTAGGTACGTGTTGCCAATCTACTAGACTTCATTTCAGACACTGAGCAAAGTAAGGAGCTGAGCCCTGTTATACCTGCCACCTGGTGTCTAATATCAGACATCTTTTGAGTATATGGTACAGACAGATGGTAGCTAGCTTCTCTGCCTGTGTGCCACATGTTTGAGCTGTTTTTGAATTTTGCCCATCTTCAGAATCCGAAGCACATAATAGTATTAAACTTCAGTAAGAGAGAAAATATTTTCTTGAGCATGGTTCACAGGCACTGTGGCCTTCACATTCTGGTAGGCTTCTATATATGTAGACCAGAAGATGAATAGAGCAAGTATGCATTTTCTTTAATCTATATCCTTGGTCTAGTAATCTGTTGTTAATTTTTGTTTTTTCTTTAGAGCTACAAAATAAGTTGTAAACAATTAAAATGAGAAGTGTAAGAAGATATTTATCTGTAAAATCTCAGTTCTTAAGCAGATTGCAGGAAGGGACTATGTTCCCCTTTCAGGTCTGAGGTGAGATGGCAGATAACTTTAGCTGTTGATGTGCCTTTCAAAGTTGTAATACTGAAAATTAAGCATAAGGTTCTGCTAGTATTTTACCAGAGTCAGGACAAATGGAATAGTTTCATCTTTTGTTGCCAAAAAAAAAAAAAAACCCAAAAACTCCTAACTACTGCTAGTCAAAAAACTTAAAATTCAGTGTGTCAATACTTTGTCATAAAATTTGAAACATTTTTTAGCTAGCCTCGTGTCATGTTGCAGTCTTAGTATCTCTTATTTGCTTGCAGCCTGTCTGAATGATTCCAGTGAGCAATTGACAGAAGCATTTGGCAAAGTGCTTTTTATATATGCGTACGCTGTAGCATCAACATAACAATGTTTTTCTAATGCTTTTTCACAATTCTTTCTGATTGTTCTCCAATGCTGTGAATTCTGATTTTCTAGAAAGAAATCCAGATGATGCATCTGCTTTCACAATGCTTGGTTACTTGAATGACTATCTGGATCTAAAAGGACAGGCAAAAGATGCTTATGAAAGGTAAATTATACACACTGGAATGCTTACTGACAAGAAACTCCTTGTCCTTGTTTTCTGTGCAGGAGCTGAAAAGCGTAATGGTTTTCCATTTCCTGCAAGAAGCCTTATATTTTCAGTTCAACAGTACATTTCAGCTAATTGTATTGTAAAGAGTATGTGGGAATTTTTTTATGCAAGTTTGGAAATGCAGAACACGTGTAACTGAGAAAGTAAAGGCATTCCATGGCTATGTGTCTTACTAGGACATTCAGCTAGTTCACTGTGTGGGATTTAAGAGAGACATTGGGATTCATCTTTATTTTTTATTTTTATTCTTTTGTTAACGTTTTGCTCTCTATAGTAATTAACTTTTTTTTTTTCTTCTCCTTTTCAAATGGTAGAGGGAGGTGGTAGAGGAAACCGTACATTTGAAGAGCATCTTTACCAATACATTAAACTTAAAGAAAGTAGCTCTGTTTATGCTTTTTTTGTTTATGCATAGAAAGATTTTAACGTAAAAAATCTTGTCCATTATGCTATGAGAATGAATGTCAAAATGTGTTATGGTAATTATTCTTAATTGTGGTCATTTTAAGGGCTGCTTCATTACTGAAAAACTCTGAAGATACTGAGAAATATAATATAGCAATGCAAAACTATGGCAGATCTCTTTGGTAAGTGTTTATTGATATATTATTCTAGCCTCTTATTTTGGATATAGTGAATGCAGTGGTGCAAAACTTAGTTAAGGCTGAATGGTGAAAGTTAGTGATAGAAAAATTAATAAACAATCTTTCCAGTTGTATTTGTATAGAATTGTAGAATCACCAAGGTTGGTAAAGAGTTGATCATTTAGTCCTACCATCCATCTATCACTTGTATTTCCCACTAAACAATGTCTCTCAGTACAAATCTAAATGTTTATTGAACAGCTCCAGGGACGGGGCCTCCACCACCTCCCTGGGCAGTCTATTCCAGTAGCTGACCACTCTCTCAGAGAAGAATTATTTCCTAACATTCAACCTGAATCTCTCCTGGTACAATTTGAGATCATTCCCTCTCATACTATTGCTAGTTATGTAGAAGAGACTGACCCTCACCTCACCACAAACACCAGAAAAGGTAGTTGTTGAGAGCAATAAAGTCTCCTCTGAGCCTTCTGTTCTCCGCACAGAACAATCTCAGCTCGCTCATCTGCTCCCTGTAGGACTTGTGCTCTAGATCCCTCACCAGCTTCGTTGTCCTTCTCTGGACACACTCCGAGGCCTCGGTCTCTTTCTTGTAGTCCCAAAACTGAACACAGCACTTGAGGTGCAGCCTCACTGGGACTGTGTACAGAGGGATGATCACTTCCCTGTTCCTGCTGGTAACACTATTTCTGATACAAGCCAGGATGCCACTGGCCTTCTTGACCACCTGGGCATGCTGCTGGCTCATGTTCAGCTGAGTGTTGACCAATACCCCCAGGTCCATTTCCTCTACACAGTATTCCAGCCACTCTTTCCCAGTCCTGTAGCTAGACCTCATCCGTGGTTGTCCCCACACATGCTGTGTGATCTCCGTGAAGATGATCTGCTCCATAACCTCTCTGAGGTCACTGTCAGCACTGAGGTCAGGCTGACAGGTCTGTAGTTCCCTGGATCCTCCTTACGACCCTTCTTATAGATGGGAGTCACGCTGGCAAGCCTCCAATCCTCTGTAACCAGGAACACTGATAGATGGTGGAAAGCAGCTTGGCAACCAGCTCCCTCAACACCTGAGGGTGCATGCCATCTAGCCCCAGGGACTTGTGGCAGCCCAGGTGAAGTAGTAGGTCTCTAGCAGTCTCCACATGAAAACAGAATACTCAACTGTATGGACAGCTTCTCCCAACCATAGTGCTGTTGCTACTTCCTTCGTATTAATTACGGTTTTTGTTTTTTTGCAGTGCCATTGGTGAGTGTGATAAAGCCATTGAGGTTTATACGTCGATACCCCTCACTGAGTTTGATGCCATTATGGGGATAGCATTAGCTTACTTCAAGAAAGGACTCTTAGAAGAAAGTATTAAAGGTAAGCATCTTCCTATTTCAAAGTATTACAGGGCAGTTCTTAAGATGAGTCTTACCCAGATTTGTTCATCTAACCAATGTAACTGTAGTTTGGATTAATTCACCCTTCAGTCCCAACATGTAAGTACACATTCTGTAGCTATTTTAATCATTCATCTGTTCATAACAGTGCTAGAACTATTCAAATCTAAGGAAAACTACATTTCCTTGAGAGTTTAATTCTTGTCTGTTAAGCTATTGTATTCCTACCTTTCCTTACCGTCATGAAATGGCTTTTCTTGAAAAATTGCTCCTGGATAGGAGATTAATGTGATGTTCAAAGCACTTCTGCTTTAGTGATTAATGTAAGTGCTACATTGTCATGTTCTTTGTTGTTGAGATGGGAGACTCACAAAAAGGTGTGCTGAATTGTCACTGTAGAAGCCTAAGTGTTCACAGTGCAGCAGCCAGCTCAACATTTGAAGTGACACTGTTTTTAATGGGGACTGTGTGCCTGTCTCAAATATTATTTTGTAACTATGCTATGGCATTGTTAAGCTGTGTTCATTTCTTTTACTAGGTATCTCAGTACTACTTGTCAAATTGGTTTCCACTTGGTACACACTAAACAGTCTCGAAACAGCCCTACTAAACAGGCATTTCCTAACATAGTTGCTTTCTAAGGTCTTAGACAAACTTTTTTGTGTCTTCTAAAATATGATTTCAGGTGTGAAAATGTAATAAACCTGAAACAGAAGTACTTTTGTACTAGTATGGTACCTTTCCCGAGGCTTTGTAAACATGAGGTTTTTCGTTTCGTGCTTCAATTCTGAGTCCTTACTTATTTTTAACTAGCCTATAAGAAAGCCTTGTCTGTTGCTGACTCTGAACAAGATAAAACACATATCCTGACTGCCTTGGCAATAATAGAGTATAAACAAAACAAAGTGGATGCTGCAAAGACACTGCTGTTTAAATGGTGAGTGGAGGGAATAACCATCTGTATATGATGTTCTATTGTCCTAATTAATTCTCGGTTAACTTTTGAGGAGTGTCTCTCAAATGGATGCTGCCATCTGCAGTGATAGTTACGCAGAGCTGAAAAGGGGAACAGAGGTCTGTGGGAGGAAAAAAAAAAATAATATTCATTGTATCTTGTATTTCCTCAATATATGTGAGAATACTGTAGATGTAGGGTTAAACTGCCTCTCATAACAAAGTGAGTGAATAGCGTAACTTGGTTCTGGTAATAAAACTAACAGATAGTGGAAATTATGTACAAACTATCTGAACTTGGAGCAAGTCTTGATGTAAACAATGTTTAATTTCTCAGAACAGTCTAACTGAAAGAGCAGTTCTCTTCAGCGGGCTTGTTTCTGGCTTTTTTTTCTTCCTGAATTTCTGTTGCAAGGTTGGAAACAGGCACACTGTAACTGCCTTCTGACTTGACTTAGAAGTGCAGATATGTGCAAGAAGAGCAAGTAAGTTTCTGCATTGCACATTGTACCTCGCCATTCATGTTATGACTGCTACTGAAGAGCAACTGGTGTAATGAGAGTTTTTCCAAGCAGTTTGTATTGATGAGTTTGAGTGCAGAAATGACACATAACCACTGCAGTGTTCCATATCCTGTTTTAAGTTTGATGTTTCCTGTTTTAAGTTTGATCCAAAATCCCGTAGTGATAGGCTGCTAAGTTAGCAAATTGTAAATACACTGATATCTGTAAAATATGATGTGTTGAAGAAAGAAGACTCAAAAAAATTGCAATATTAAATGTCAGTTTAATTTGTGCTCCAAAATAATGTCTCCTTTCTCCCTCTGATTCAACAGCTCATTAAAGGAACCTAGTACAGAAAGTCTGAAGGCTTTGTGCACACTAGGACTGGTAAAACAGGATGTTACACTTGCTACAGCAGCCCTAAAGGAGTTACTGAAGCATGAGACAGGGAGTGGTGGGATTTATGAAAGGTGCCTTATTGCATCTGCTGTTTATGCACTACAAGGCAGAAACCTGGAGATCCAGAGAGTGGTCTCCAAAGCAATACATAGGTGTGTATTTTGTTATTTATTTATTTTCTTTTTTAGATTTCCTTGTGAATTTGTTGCAGCATTCTTCTTTAAAATAAATAAATAAAATCAAACATGGTGATCCTTATGATTTTGGAATCAGTGAGAAGAAATTTGCTTTATTGTCTCTGATTTATGGGATCAAGTGGCAAAAATTTCATGGTTTGTATGGGTTTTTCTGCTTTTGTGTTGGTGACTTCTTAGATTAGTTCTTCATCATACACACCAGAGCTATCAACTCGAAGATCTTTAGGACTTTCATTTAGTATCATTCAACCTCTGAAGCAATTCATTCTGTTAAGTAAATGCTAGTGTTTAAAAGTGTTTTGAGTGAACAGTGCATTACAGGGAATAGGAATTTTAATCACTGCCTTCAGCGAGCCGCACTGTATACTCCCTTCACGTGTTTTCAGAAACTCAAATAGTGCATTTCTCAAAACTGCACTTAAAGCTCAATGTTCCTCAGACTATGAGGATGAGACCTTGAGTCCTAGAGTCTGCCTGTTTTCTCCCTGTGAATATTGATATGTATATTGTTTGTTTTATTTCTTTAGCCAGATACGACCTCAGTGTTGTCTTGATTTCAATTATTAACCATGTTTATTTACAAGTGCACTGGGTTTTCTTTCTAATAGAAGATCCATGTAGTATGTACAGCAACTAGCTACGTGAGTCTTGAAAGACCACATTCATTTCTAAACCAAAAAGTTTGATATCCTTGTTGTTTATTTTCAGTTACCCTGGTAATCCTGCCGTTTGGTCTCTTCTGTCTCGACTAGTTCCACTGTACACACCACAGAAGGCAAAAGTAAGAGCATTGATTTAACAGGCTGAGTATACTGTGTGTTGTTTCTTAACTGAAAACAAAAACTGACACCATACTTTAGTACGTGTATGTTCACTAATTAATATGATTTTTTAAATATAAGTAAGTCCATTCTGAGCAATGCATGTTCTGAACAAATCATATATCCAATTATTTGTATCCTTCATAGGGTAATGGTTCTTTATCTTCTTGAAATTTAGTAGAAATATTCCAACAAGCAAAAGCTAGAATATATCTATGTGATTTATTTATATAAGTTTTCACATATGTATGCAGAATTGAGATTTAAAAAAAAAAAAAACTTTATCTGGCTTGAATTTGCATAGTCTAGTCAATTTTATTTACTGCATTATCAGCTATTTCTTTGCTGCTTCTATATTAATTATTAGCCAAACAAATACTCGTTTCGTCAGTGTATGGAAATCTGTTTCTATATTTAGCTGAAATTATATAAAATTGTGGACACATTCAGGTCCCAAATGTCTATTCATAATTGTTTACAAACAGATTTTTAGTATTTTCCTTTCCTAAGAGCAAACTGTGTTATGCAAATTTTGCATTTCTAGTAATGCGTATTTAAAAAAAAAAAAAAAGATCTTGCCTTACATTTTTTGTAGAAACTCTGAATTAGTCATATAACCCATTCTTTTTTTTAATCTTACAGGGGGGAGCTGTGGCAGGAAACATTGCACATGCACTTGATTTAAGACATGGAAAGGTTTGGCTCACTCTTAAATGTAGATTTGACAATTCCTTAAGCAATCCTAAAATGAATTCCTTCTGATCGTTTATATTACAATGCTGTCATTCATCTTCTGTTTTATAGGATGTCCTACTGAATGTTGCAGTTAATCAGTTGGCTGCAGGTTGTCACATGTTAGAAAATGAGAGAAACAATCCTCTAAAAAATATTCAGAAGGCAATACACATCTGTCCAGGTACTCAAATACACTAGTGATATTTTACTAACCAGAAGCAGAGCCACTGTGTTAACAAAGTACCTGATTTTCTTCGATTGTTGTTATTTCTTTTTGTCTGTGCATATTTTGGGGAGAATATTTAAAAATGGAAATATAAACTTTTGTTGCGAGCTTAGTCTCGGTGAATTCAACCAGATAAGGAGAAAATCCCTGAGTTGTAAGGCTTAATCTGAAAGCGTAGACAATTTATTACTCCCACAACAAGAGGAGAAAGAAGTGTTAAGTATGTAAGATAAAAAGGCAATTCACACTTTCCCACAGGGCCAGTATGTCACACCAAGCAGAAGAGATTTATTCATCTAGCTTGGGAACTGGAGATTTTCTATTACATCATGCTAGTTATGAACTGTAGGCAACTGTTCACCTATTGCTAAATGGGCATCTTCTGTATGTCTGTGAAGTGCAAGTCTGATGGGGCTTTCAGAACTTCAAAGACGTTGGAAGTGATAAGGATACATAGGACATACAATATACATCAGTGTTGCTTCAAACAAATAAGTTTAATTACTTTCCCTGAATAATACGCAAGACAACTACAGCTATTCATAAGTATTACGCTTTGCATTTTACTTCAGTAAAGTAAATTCCTCAACCTGTCTTTCACTTCCTTGACAAAAAGTAATCATCTTTGGGCTGAAAACTTACCTGAATTTTGTCATTTATTTCTGTCTGATTCAGTGCATAGAATGAACTCTACCAGTCAAACAAAGGTGCTCTTTAGTGGGCTAAGTCAGAGTAATGCAGAGCTTGAATTAGCCGACCCTAGAAGTAGGAACCTAACTTGTCTGTGATTGCCATAATTTGCATGCCAGTGGCTGAACTACGTAGAGTCTATATGAGTAAAAGCTGTAGAGAGCAGCTTGGGATTTTTGCTGCCACTGATATGTAGCATTCAAAGGTACTCAGATTTAGTCTGTGTAGTTGGAATCAAGCTGGCATGCCAGTACCTACACAAAAAAATGGTATTACTTGGCTTTAGAATCAGTGTCTTTGTCTTAAGTTTGAAGATTTGTAAGAGGCAAATACTTTTCTGCAGCTGAGCAGCTGTAAGCATATGATTAACTTTCTTGCCTTCTTGCTACCTCTTAATTACAGTCTATTGTTTCATCGATGGCTGTGTTTTTATGCTTAGTCTTGTAAAGGCGACTCTAAAGGGACTAGCAGACTTTTAGAATGGGCATGGGTTGCCTTTAACCATTCTTTTCTTCTAGATAATCCTGCTGCCTGGGCAGTGCTAATGGCAGCCTGTCATGCTGAAAACACTGTTGTCTGTCTAAACAACACTCAACCAAAGCGAACAGATCTTGAGATGACACTTGCATCTACAATTTCAGCCAAAAGTAAGATATAAAACTTTCAGTTGAAAGAAATGACACAAAATTGAAATATTCTAAGCTTGTAATACTGTTACGAATTTCAGAAGCTTGCATATAAGCTGAGAATTGCTGAGTAGTGATTTGAGCTGCTATCTTCTTTTGCAGCTGGAGAAAATAACCTTCCTCGTAATTATATCCAAACTCTTAAAGACTGGTCTCTTTGTCAAGCTGTCACCAGTCTAGAGGAGAGTGGTAGAATCTCAGAAGCGGAAGCACTTTGTACTAAGGTATGACAGCAGGATGTGGTAGAATTCTGTGGAAATTTTGTGTATGTTTTACAAACAGGTAATCTTTAATATAGCAACTGTTTATTCTAGTAGAGCTACAACTTCCATTAGTTGTTAGCATACCACACCACCACCACTACCAAATTACAGAGTCAGTACACATTAGAATACTTGTTCTTCCTTTCTTGCTTTTTTTATGTTAACATAGTGTTAAGCACAATGTTATGGAAATTTGAGGCAGGAAATCCTGATGGGGGACTTTCAGGGGACTTAACCATCTTCTGCTCTGTGGTTAAGTTACAGTGGTACCTATTTCAGATCCATGAGTAGGTGCAACAAGTTTAATAAGTAGAAGGAAATGTTTTGATGCAACATACTTGGGAAAGCAGACTGTAGTGTTAACATGCTTCAAATGGTTGTCTTCTTAAACAAACGACATAACGAAAGATCAGCAAAGTAGCCATTGTACTCAACAGCACTCATCCTCGACTTTCAAGTAGGAAACTGGCTAATCTTAGGCAGACGTGTGCCTTGCCTAAGGCATTTTATAAGGTAGTGTTGAAATTAATTAAATCCTAAAATGAGATTCAGCAAGCATGCTAGTCTATAGGGGAAGTTACTTTCCTGTCTCTTGGTTTGCTTGGTGTGGAGGTGTTTTCCTTTTCTGGACAGTGTATCTGTTGACCTGTTTTACATTAGAAAGTATTGGAGACTTCTACAAATACAAGATGATATCTGGGGCAGGGAGGGATTATGGTGTTCTTTGCTTGCTTTGTTGCTCATCAGTTACATAGTCTGGAGAAGGGAGTTAGTTCCTGTAATTTGTGGAGAAAACAGAATAAGAGTCTGTTACAACTGACTCTCACTGAGAATTACAGATCTTAGGATTCCCAAGTGTTTTAACTGGGAGTGACAAGTCAGACACTGCAATTCCACACTTGCCATTAACATATTTTGCTTTTCTTAAAAATAGGTGGAATGTGCATGTGTTGTTTCCTAAAACAGGTCTCATTTGAGTTAAGGTCATTGACTTAAACAGGTAGAAGTAATGCGTAGTGGAACTTGCAGAAACTTCTTTCTCATGAGATGGATAAAGCTGCAGGTGATCAGTTTTCTGTCTGATTTTTTTGTCTGTTTTTTGTTGTTGTTGTTTGGGGTTTTTTTGTTAGTTTCTTTTACAGGAAATGCTTAGTTGAGTTCTATTCCAATGTGAATACAGTACTCTAGCTGTGAGAAGTGAAACTGCTTGGATCACTCCTCGGATCACCATCATAGGTTTCTAGGAGTGGTCTGTTTGTTTTCTTTGGTTTCAAACTTGCAGTGATGGTGAAACCGAACAACAGCCAGAGGAATACCATTTATTTGATTTTTCAGAAACCTTTAATGGTNAAAAAAAAAACAAACCTATTTCCATGTGCCGATTTCTGGAACACTTCTTTGCACTGAGCAGAGGGAGATGCCACTTTGAAAGCATTCTGAGAACATTTTTTTTCAGTAAAGGTCTAATGGGGAAAAATGACAGTATGTTCTGGTATTTGTAAATGATAATTTTGATATAATGTTATTGTAGGGTTTAAAGAATTGCCCTGAGCACCCAGCTCTGTTTTTGCTTTTGAGACAAATTCAGTGCAAGCAGCTGTTGCAGTCTCACAAAGAGCTTCCAGATACCATCCTGAAGGAGCTTCACAAAACAGTCATGACCAGTTCATCTTCCATTGCAGCCTGGCAAGTAAGTGTGTATTCTCTTCATGATTTTGGTGTGCCACCTGTTACAGTGAGCTAAGAGAGAGAATATCTGCCATATGAGAATTTTTCACTGTTGCCTTTATTTGTTCACTGACAGCAAATGACAGAGACATCAGCTAATTTCCAGTTCTTTATAAAACTGTAGGATTATGTTAATTTTCTTTTAATTCTTGAAATGATTATAATTGTTTGTAAAAGCAAGCAGACATGAAGGTAAAGTTAGCAGCTAGAGATTAAACACCTGACACCTGCATCTTTAGGGTTATATGACTTGAGTCAAAACAGTAAAATACCTATTTAGCCTCTACATCCCATAAGAAAAGGAGGATGTAAGTTGTTTATAATTCCTTATTGAGGATATGAAATCCTGAACATATAAAGCTACCTACTGACCATATAAAGCTCTCTTTCCAGCAAGTTTCTCTTAAAGCTGATTTCAATCCTGAAAGATAAGAAAAAGACTGTTATAAAGAACAATAGTTATGTCACTTGTTACAAAGCTGCAGTTCACCTTCTCTTCAGGAGCATAAAAGTAATATTTGTGGAAAGGTGCTTTCTTGGGTAGGACTTTCATGAAATCATAAGATATCATTTTCCTACACTGCAGAACTCATTCAGATTGTTGGATTTAAAACACAGGGACATGTGAGCCATGATCCTATCCTCTATTAATTTAATAATAATTATTCTGAAAATGGAATTAGATCTTACATTCCTCACGCATTGTTTGCATAGCCAAGTGTCATCTTGCTTACAAACTGGGAAAGGACATGAACTCCACCAGGGCTAGTGGAGCAGGTAGCAAGAGCAAGAAACTCTCCAAAGATCTACTCTCCTGTGACCTTTTTGTCCCATAGAGCTCCTCCAGATGATCATGGTGTGTAACAAAGGTGTGTAGCCCAAACTGCACATTCCTCATCTGAGCTGAGACTCACATTGTAAGGTTTTTCAGGTTCCTGACATTGTTCAGTTGGGTTGGAAAAAGCTTTGTTCCAGAGGAGAAGCTCTTTTCCCCTCTGCAGAACTTTTAGGTACAAGAGAGACACCACATAATGCTCTTTAGTCTGGAGAATGCCTTTCACAATGCCAGTCATGGTATTTATTCACTTAAGAGCAATCTCCAGATTAAGACAACTGTCAGATAGTTGGATGCATGTGTTAGGGGATCTCTGAAATATGCTGCTGTAGTGAGGTGCACTGTCAGCTCTGCAGTCAGAGAGTGGCAGTGTGTGATGTCATTGGAGTGAGGGTGGGCAGTGATGTTTTAGCCGTTAATGGCTCTATACCATGGGACTCATAAATTTAGCTAAATTTTATCATCTAAAGGGATGTGTGTTTAGCTGGTTCCATGTCTGATTTTGTTGGCTGTTTGTGTTCAGTGGTTGGCAAAAGTGTATCAGTCTCAAGGAATGATGGTTGGAGCAGAGATGTGTTACAGAAAGAGTCTGCAGTTGGCGTCACAGCAGGGCAGCTGGAGCGGAAAGTTATCCAGTCTGCTCAGGCTGGCTATGCTTGCACTGGAAATCTGCATGGTAAGATAATCAAAATTATATAACTGCATGATGTAACAGGAGTCCATGTAATGTTAGGCTTCTGCAGTCTTTCAGTGAAATTCCTATTTAAATGACTTTGTGTTTTATGAATGACAGCTTGGCTAGTGAATAAAATAGGACTTCAAGGGGCTATTTTTAGAATGTTCCTTTGTAAGTGGCTGCTGTGAAATAATCGTGTAGAATCACTATGTACATTAAAAGGCCAACTTGTTTGATAAGGATTGCTCCTCTAATTGATTCCGTTTGATCATCAAAATTGCAGTGTCCTGCAAGTCTCTGTCTTCCTGTTCAGGTTACTATCTTCAATAAATGTTTTTCCCATATACTGCTGTCTGCAAACTTCAGTCAGGTTTCAAGTAATTTTATACTGCATGGTCATTTCTAGATCTGCTGCCTTGCTTTGAAGTATAAAGATAATGTAAGGAAAGTGTGCATTATGATGTAAAGAAAATCATCTTATTTTTACCTTGCATTGAGGAGCCAGGTAAACATAACTCAAATTCTTGTAAAGAATCTGTTCTCTTTAGGCATTGTTACTCTAGAAATTTGAAGTGCCCTGATGGACTCCTTTGATGGTGATAGAAAAGGTAGATATTGGTTCATCCTGGCTTACAATTTGTCATGTATTTCAAGAGGTGACCAAGCCAGCAGCCACATCCAAATGCAGGCAAAGGAACTCCAACACATCATGAGTGCCAGTGTAAGAAAAGATAGTTTTACTGAGGATAAAGTTCCAAAGCTGTTGCTTCTGATGTGGAAAGGAAAAAAAAAAAAAAAGATTCCCCTCATTGTGGACAAATTCACAAGCCATGTGCTTCAGAAGGCAGAATTCATTGAATGGCAGGATTTTTTCCTCCCATGATTCTTCTGTCCTTTTTCTAGTAATCTGCATTCAATTTCTGAAACATCCTCAATATCTGCAGGTCTCAAGGCACTCTTAAACTGAATTAATACTACTTCTTCAGATGGTGGCCTAAATTACATAAAGCCATTTGGCTTTGTTTAAAAAATATAATAAAAGTGATTATCCTTTCTACTTTTGCTTGAACAGAACAGTTGGAACATTGATTTCTGTTAGGCCTATAATCAGCTCTGGCTTAATGAGAAGTGCAAAAGGCTGATCAAAACTTTGGTACCCCTTCAAGCACGATTTTATAACTGCTGCCCAGACAATAGTAAGGTTATCTTGTAACTTGTCACTCCAAAAGAAAAGTAATGCCTCCTGCTTGCTTTCATGGAAGCTGCAATAGCCGCAAAGAGCACAACAGCACTCTTTGATAGAGCAAATTCTCAGCTACAGAACACTATATTTTAAAATAGTCATCACCATTAGCTATGTGTTTTTTCCAGTGATGGACAAGAGCCAGCATGCTGCACTGGTAAAAGACTGCAGTAACAAATAACTTCCTCAGTAACTGCTTTATTAGGTAATTACCATCTTGAAAGTGATTTTTACTGATAGTGAACTTATTATTGTATTCTCCAGTCTCTTCTGGGAATGAATTCTACATTCTAACATACTCATGTAATGAGATAAAAGTTTACAAAGCAAAGGTTTGTGATAGAGCCAAGCGTTACTAAAATGTGTTTGGTAAAAAACAAAAGGATTCTTCACATAAGTGAGCAAGTGGAGCACTGGCAAGACTCATCCAGGAAGTCTTAGTGTAATTTTTCCAGGCTTCTCTAAACAGTGTTTTTAAGGAAACTGCTTACTAACTTGATAGGTGTTTTTTGTATAACTTTGAACAACTTGAATTAAACCTCTACAGAGAGAGCTGCAAACAAATACTGATTTGCACTGCACATTGCAGTTAAACCCTATTTCTTTTTTTTTTTTTTCCTCATAGTCTAGTGTCTCAAATGAGCACTGGCCATCCTTGGTTCAGGAGGCAACAGCTGAAGCTTTGAAGCTCTGTTCTTGTCCCTTGGCTGTTCTCCTGCAAGCTCTTCTGCAGTATGTCCGCAAAATGGGAGCAAGGTACACAATTTGTTATGCATAAATGGAACACATTTATTAACACAAGTATTTATGTGTCAGGATTAATGGTGGTCAGATCTAACTCCTAGACTGAAAAGAAAATTGAAAACAAGAGTTCTTGAAGTAGCATGACAGTTAAAAGGGAGGGGCATACTGAAATCTGGGGTTGTGCTGAGTTCACAGATACCAGATACAGTTTTTATCACAGGTACAGTTTTTATTGTGTTATTTGTAGCAGTTATAAAATCTGTTAGTTCACTCCAATTCTGAGTAGTTACTAGTTAAAGCAGTAATTTAAATGTGAAATACTAAATACAGCAATGATGGCAATTTTCCTTAGCATTCCAACTGACAAGCAGTTTTCCAGATGCAGCTATGCAGGAAACAAGCAAACACTCGTCCCTGCTTCCCAGCAGTATTGAAACAAGGACCTTCTTTTACATGACTTCTGCTTATTATTGCTTACAGGTGGATATTGGTGTGTTGCACCTCATCAGCGAAGCTTTGCAGTTGATGTGGATTGTTTTGGTTCTGCTTCTAGGGAGACTCGTCGAATGTTGGAGAGGGTGGTTTACCAACCAGGGAATCCAGAAACCATCGTGTCTGTGGCACGCTGGTACCTCCTGCAACATCTGTATGCCAAAGATGACTATGAATTGATAGATGTAAGACAGTTCATTCTATATAGAGATGCAGTCTGTTTCCATTTTATACTGTGGTTGTAACTTCTAAGAGGGGTAGAGAGAGATTAGGGAAGTGGTGGCTCTCCTGGCAGAATACATACCTAACTTTGTGTCCAGCTAACAGGAAAGTCTTCAGTTCCTCCCTGCAATACTAACAAAAATCACACAGTAAAATCTCTCTTTAATCCAAATCATAATTTTTATGCTTCACGATTTTTACTGCATCTGTGATGATGCATTATTTTTGGTTCTTAGTGAGTGCTACACTATTTTGTATTCACACCACCATACAAATTGATTTGGTCAAATCTGCAGATCCACAAAGTTATTTAATGTGATGGGAGGGGATTCACTTTGGCTTGTCATTGGATTCACTTTGCTACTCAGATTCTGGATATGCAAACAGGAGGTGTGGAAAGTAAATGGAGAAAGGTTAAATTTAGGTGGGGAAGGCGAAAGGAAGCCTTGTCAGTTTTAAGGAGATAGAATGCTTCTTTTTGACTAATTTAGGTTTATACAGATGTATTCTATGAAGGCAAGTGTGCAGTGACTGGGAGATAGGTCTCGTGGTGTCATTGCCAGCGGGGAACTTACTTATAATGAGTCCCAAGTAACAAATGATGCTGCTGTAGAGCATTGCAAGTGACTACATGTTTAGCAGGTGACTTAGAGTGTTGTTTTTTATAAAAAATAAAATGTATGTGTTAAGTGAGCTGGTATGTCATGTTGAGTATTTCTTATTTCAGTCTGCACTTACTGAAAGTTGGATAGCAGAATTTAATACGAATCAGAGATTTCCAGATAAATACTAACACTAAACTTGAGAGATTCTCAGTGTTTCTTTGCTTGATTTCTCTGCAGGTACTTGTAGAAAATGCCAAAGCTAATGGGGATATAAGAGCTTTGGAGCTACACAAGAAATTGTCAGCAAGTGCCTAGTATGGACTATCTGAAGTGGAACGTCTTCTGTTCATGCAACTTAATCAGGCCATCCTTCAGGACTTCTGTGTGGTTTGGGTTTTTCCAATTTGTTTTTGTCTGGTTTTATTTCTCGTTTCATCATCAGCAATTTTTTTAAACAATAGTGCATCCCATCGTCACTTCACCTGAAGGAAAAAAGCTGAATTGTTTTTTTTGTTTTGTTTTGTTTTCTTCTTCTCTGAAACCTCTGTACTGTTTGCAATAAAGATTAATCATCTTTCCCTCTTGGCCATTTACAAAGACGTTGGCTGCATTGGCAGTGGTGCAAGCTTGAAGAGGTTTCAGTTTTTTCTTTTTTGCCTGGAACTGTCTTACTAGTTAACTGACAGCAAACTTCTCTTCCCTCATATATTGTAAAAACATGCAGAAGTTTAAAATGTTTTTCATTTGTTTTGCAACAGAGACCTAAATGCACTTGGAATTTCATGTGTGGTGTCAGCTTATATGCTTTATGCTATGTTTTTTGTTAGCTAACCTTAATTGCAGCAGTGTGTCATGTCCTGACAGTAAAAAGGGGAGAGCAACCAAGATTCACTGAGGGACTCAATTGCTGTGGAGCAATTGTTGGTGGGTCATGGGGTTTGGTTACTCTGGTTCACTTTTCCCATGCAAAATTCCAGTTGCAATGTGGAGTCATGCTTACCTGTGAAGTAAACGTGTTTCCTTAATTCCTAATGGTTCCATTACACACAGGATGTCTAGGTTTAAACCCAGGTACCAGAAAGCCCCAGCATGACTTGAATAAAAGGTTCACCATTTGGGGATGCACCATATTTTTATTGGATTCTATATGAATGTTGTAGAACTAATTGTCTGTGACTAGTTCATTAGAGAGAGTACCCACTTGGGGCTGGGGATTTATTTTTTGTTCATGTATTATACTATCTGTATTGGAGAAAAGGGACCAAACACTTCCATAACTATAGAGGTCACGGTGAGGTCAGCCACTACATTCATTAGTAACTTGAATTCACCAGCCCCAGAGGTAAAAGGACAGTATATTTGTGTTGTAGGGGCTCACCATGAAGTGAGTACAAGATTACACAGCATCTCTACTTCTCAGGGACAACACTTCTGCTTTTGTATGTTATTACAAGGCATCGCTGCATCACGTCCCTAAAACGTCTGCTGTTTTCAGGCTGCAAGGGAGGCATTTGTTGTTCACATATAGAGCTCTTGCCTCCAATATGTAGCATTCTGTGTGTCTTTTGAGGATGTATCAAACAGAAAGTAATTGCTTACTGGAGAGGGTACCATGGTGTACCACTGTACTCCTGAAATAGGAATGAGCAGACCCCCCCCACAAAGATTTTTTTATTCTTGGATGTATTGTGAATACACTTCTGGTTTAATGTTTCTGTCTTTTGGCTTAGAAGATCTGTGAGAAGTTTAACCAAATGATGGCGAGCTTAAGGCCTGCAGCTGTTGAGATGTCCAGACAAAGACCTTTTTCTGTTTTATTCCAAATTTTGATAAAATCAGCGATGAGCACCCGTGCTGCATGGGCTTATTCACATTCCCAATTTACTGGGATAAGATTATATTGTTATTCTTTAGATATATAAACTCCTCTTCCTCAAGCCCATCTTTTTCCTCCTGGGGTTAATGCATTCTGCAAATGATCTTGTAGTTGTACTGTGTATGGTTCCAAGGCAGCAGGCAGGCCTCAAATCTGGGGAGTCATTCTGTGCAGGTTAGCAATTAATGATAGCACTGGGGAAGGCTGTTGACAGACTGAAGTTCCAATCATGCATTAACTCAAGGCAAACAGCCTTCCACAAACTCTCAGTCACATCGTTTATAGTTGGAATCTCAGTACAGACTGGATCCCCCCATCTCTAAGATATCCAGAGCTCCTACCTAATAGGCAGTTTGTAAAGTTAATGGCCAGGACTATTGGGTCATGAGTAGTTAGGAAAACTCTGGACCTCATCTTCCAACAGCAAAACTAGTTGCCACTCTCCACACATACTCTGTCTCAGTTTCTTGAGCTAACCTGTTCTATTCTTCCAGGACTTTTGGACATTTTGGCTGCTGAGAAATGCCTCCATCTGAACAACTTGCCTGTCCTCACCCTGGCCATTATCATTGGCCTCTATCATAATTAATGGCTTCTTGGGGTAAAGTACTTTTTGGCTACTTTCCTTTTCCATAGTTGCATATGAGGCCTAGCCAGTGTGGGTTCATGAAGGGCAGGTCCTGTTTGACCAACCTGATCACGTGAGCTGCCTGGCAGATGAGGGAAAGGCTGCTGATGTGGTCTACCTTGACTTCAGCAAAGCTTTTGACACTGTATCCTACAGTATTCTGGGGCTGACAGCCNAAGCTGTGAGGGGTGTGGAGCACAGCCCTCATGAGGAGTGGCTGAGGGAACTGGGATTGTTCAGTGTGGAGAAGAGGAGGCTCAGGGGAGACCTTACTGCTCTCTGTAACTACCTGAAGGGAGGTTGTAGTGAGCTGGGGGTTGGCCTCTTCACTTTTGCAATTAGTGATAGGGCAAGAGGGGATGGGTTTAAGTTGCACCAGGGGAAATTCAGACTGGATGCTAAGAAATACTTCTCTGAATGAGTGGAAAAGGCTGCCCAGGGAAGTGGTGGATCACCAACCCTGGAGGTATTCAAGGAACGTTTAGACATCTTGTTGAGGGACATAGCTCACAGAGAATGATTGATGACTGGTTGGGCTGGATTATCTTCTAGATGTTTTCCAACCTTCTGTGATTCCAAGGTGCTTAGGCTCAGTTTCTTGGCCAGCTGTGCCAAGCTTGCAAATTGTGGCTCACTATCTGGAGCAGAGTCAAGGTCTGCCTAATCAGGGGATGCTTGTCCTTCATCCTCTAATTCAGACTGTAACATTTTTTCTCAGTCTGATGTGTCGGACAGAGCCATGAGGAGTTGCTGAGTGATATTACATTTGGCAGTTAGCTGACGCTGCAGGGTTTTCATTTGTTCCCACAAGGATTTAACCATTTTATCAATAGCTTCTTTAACCAGGTGCCTCTTCTTCTGTGCCACAACTTGTGCTGCACCCAGCACAGCAGACACTACGGCTTTTCCTTTCTGTGGTCATGCTTTTTGTTCTTTTGTAAGCATTGCAGTCCTACTAGTTACAGCATTTGGATCGTACCAACTAACACAGGCCCATGCCATGGGATGGGGCATGCCTTATATTCCTTCAGCTTCTCAGTAAGATGGGAGCAGTCAGGCATCAGCATTTTCCAGACTTGCCACAGTGAAACCTCTCCTGGCCTATAGCTTAGAGGTTACTTCCCAGTGCTCCCTCACTACAGTCACTTTGGGACCTGTCCTTTATGCAGTGTATCCTTCTGACCGTGGGCTTCAGTAAATGTTCTCATCAAGTAGAACTTGTGATCACTAGGGACAGGGTCATATTTATAACTGTGCGTAACGGGCTCTATTTATGTCTTGGTGATTCTGTTCCTGACTGCTTAATTGGATGAATCGTGACAGTGGTTCTTAATACATGATGTTATTTTGCCTTTATGTACGTGAAAATAAAAAATAAATCAGTTATTCTAATCTGTTAGTGTTACCATCTGCAACTTCCAAGCTGTTGAGAACAGCATTATGATACCTGTCCATTCCTGGTTTACAGTTTCTTAAAGCTCCTGCCCATCCAGAATCATCTTACAGTGGTTAACACCTCATACTAGAGGAGAGCAGATGCATTGAAGGCGTGCAGTGCACTGCTGACATCGTAGAACTGGACTGAAGGCACGGCTGGCTTCAGTACCACTTGCACCTGGCTTGAAGAAAGCAGGATGCTGAGCTGTGATGGGGGAAAACTGAGAGGCCTCTCTACTACTTCTCTCTTGCCTGCCAGCCATGCACAGTGAGAGGCGGAAAGTAGGTGCCAGCCACAAGCTACCACTGTCATTTTAAACCAGAACACTAAGCTCAGTAGGATGGATTTTCTGCTCTCCAGAGCTGAGCACTGTGATTGTCAAGAATCCCTCGTTGTCTCCCATCCCTTCTCCCATCCATCTCAATACCTTACTTTAAAAAGACTTTTTCTGATAAATTTAGATGGATGGTGGTTGCCTTCACAGCCTGCTGTCATATAGGCCTGAACTGCATATATTAAAAGGGAATGTTGCAGAAGCCAGACTCGTGACTCTCAAGACTAGCTGTAACTTTTTTTAGCTTGCTGCTATTAATAGCCTTGAAAAGTGTGTACAGCCCATAGTTCCCATCTTTGTGTAGGGCTTTGATATTTATGCCTCCTACTGTAGTGGTGGGAGAGCCATCATAGCCAGCTTGATGACAGCATGGTAAGTGTCTGCCAGACCTTGTTTTTAGGGCATTGAAGAGAAGTTCTTCCACTTAAGTGTTATCCTATGCTTAGATGAGCATCAAACCCTTCTATCAACCGGGAGAACAGAGGACCCTAGGCCAGAGAAACCAACTTAATTAACCACCAACTGAATATTCTGTGCATTTCTTCTCAAAAGTTCAGTGTTTTCTCTCTTCAGAAGGCATTGTGTTAATAACTTCTACTGTGATCAATAATGAACTTCAACAAGGTAATTACACAGCCCAAAATTGTATTATGTGCCCTTAGAAAAAAATACCTATCTCTACCACCTACTCAGTGAAGAGTCTTCTGGGATCATGAGCTTAATTTTCTGTAAAGTCAAACAATAAATGGTGAAGATCTTGTTCTCCTCAATAATGCAACAGTCTCTAAAACAATCAGAACTCATAGAAGTTCGTGGCAAGGTGATATAATCAACCTCCCACGCCTCCCCATATTTATACTTTTGCCACCGCCCTTCCTGCCAGAGAGGTTTCATCCTCTTGGCCTGTTTAATTATGGCACATGTGTCACAGTCATGGATAACCTGTGCAACGGCATCCATAGTTAAGTCCACCCCTCGGTCTCTAGCCCACTTATAGATCACGACCCTTCCTTGATGACCAGAGGTCTCATGGGCCCACTGGGCTAAAAATAGCTCTCCTTTGTTCTGCCAGTCCAAGTCTATCTCAGTCACCTCAATTATGGCAGCTCCATCTACCTCATGGTTATTTTGTTGTTCGTCAGTAGCTCGATTCTTGGGCACATGAGCATCTACGTGGCACACCTTTACAACCAGTTTTTTTGTTTGGGCAGCAATGTCTTTCCACAGTTCAGCAGCCCAAACAGGTTTGCCCTTCCATTGCCAGTTTTCTGGGCAGGTCCCTTCACTTTGTTCCATTTAGTAGCAAAACCAGCAGCCAGAAGAATTTGGATTATTTGTTCTCCTTTCTCAAAAACTTCCTCTGTGTATCACCCCGCACAACGATGTCATTAGTGTACTGGAGGTGCTTGGGAACCCCGCCCTGTTCCCAAGCAGTTTGGATCAACCCATGACAAATGGTTGGGCTGTGCTTCCACCCCTGGGGCAAACAGTTCCAGGTGTACTGAATGCCCCTCCAGGTGAAAGCAAACTGTGGCCTGCACTCTGTGGCCAGAGGAATAGAGAAAAGTGCATTGGCAATGTCTGTGGTGCCATACCATTTGGCTGCTTTCAACTGCAGTTTGTACTGCAGCTCTAACATATCTGTTTCCATTTTTGCTCTGGACCTCGGTTTGGAAACCATTTCTCTCCAGAATATCAATTACAGCTCGATAAGAACAAGCCAAACTCCAAACAATCCGTTCCTTCTCAGATCTTCCTGAGTCACATGACTCTTTACCTAAACACTCACTGAATTTCTTGGGATCCCACAAGTGCTCAAAAGCAAACTCCCGTGACAACAGGGGTCCCCACGCTTCTAATCTCTGTCCTAAATCTTCCCACCTGCCCTGCCATTCAACACTCTGGTTTGGGGGAAAGCTTCCTCTACACAATATAAAATCCTATTGTAAGGAATAGATTCAGGAAAACAGGTAACACAGTTGACAGGCTGGCAT
>VXAB01005794.1:120632-163183 GCA_013399175.1 Odontophorus gujanensis | reverse complement strand
TCTTCCAGATTTCTCCAGTCTATGTGACAAACCCCTTCTGCTAGGGCAAGTATCACCTGAGATAGCTGTCTCCCCACGGAGATGAGTTCCACAAAAGAGTGTTCTCCAGTCATTGAGCTGCAACTTAATCTTTCTCTCATTGCCCCAGGACATGCCCATCTGCTTGTCCCTTAGACAAAGGATTTCGCAACCCTTGCTCAGGACTTGCTTGGACATACTTGGACATGTTCATCAGCAAACTCTGAGGCAATTGTATAATAGTCTCTTACAACTACTCACTCCACCCTAGTGAGAGATATTTTCTTCTCTTCCCCATTCACATCTATTTTAAAGCTCTCTCAATGAGCTCTGCCAGTTCCTGGCCTAGGATCCGCTTTCCCCTCAGAGACAGGCAAGACCTGTCCGCAGCCATCATGCCAGGCACTGAGTAAACTGCCCTATGATCAAAGAACCCAAAGTTCCTGTGGTGGCACCAGTCTTTCAGCCACTTATTCATAGCCTGAATTTTCCTAGACTGCTCCATATCCCTCACCACCCCGGAAGGGAGAGAAAAACATAACTTGTGCTCCCACTCCCTCAACCAACCTCCTTTAAACCCCTGAAATCCCTTTTGACAGTTCGCAGGTTTCTCTGAGCAATTTCATCACTACCTGCCTGAACTATCAAGAACAGAGAATAATCAGATGAACAATTCTGTCAAATTTTCAGTGTCCTGAGATCACTGACTCATTCATAGGAATGCATGTTGGTTTTTATGTTATAGATCTAGATTGAGAGTTTGTCAACTGTCAGCATCACCACTGGAATTCATCAGAATATTCAAAATAAATAAATAAAAGCAATTCTATTAAAAGCTGATGCTTGTAAGATATGCTTTCAAGGTGAGAAAATAATATTTTAGACAAGCAGTATGTTAAATCTTTTCCCTTAAATGAGAAAATCTTGTTCTAATAAATCAGCAATACACATGCACTGTATTTAAGAGAACAATGGAATTATAGTAGAAAAACTAACAGAAAATAAAGTGTGGGAAATAATAACTTCCTTATCTAGAATTCAGATTACCTAGGGAAAAATATAATATAGATTAATAGTCTGTAAATATTATAAGAAAAAATTGTTCAATAAAACAAAATATCTGAAGGAATATAAATCTTAACATCATATTTTTTCATTTGTATTCTGATAACTTAATAAAAGCTAGGAAAAGCTAGAAAATGCTTATTTAAACCAATATAGGAAGTTGCCATTTAAGGTGCAAAATAAGGAATGTACGTTCTCTGAATTAATTCTTATTCTAGTTGCAGCAGAAAATCTTCAATCTGAATTTGTAAATATCCAGAGTAATCAGTGTATCAGAATCCTTGATCAATTGCTTCAGTGGACAGCTATCTTTATTATTAAGAATTTCCATCTGATCAATAGTCAGATTTTTCCAAGCTACAAATCTTCAGTGTTGTTCTGGTTTTCTCAGCATTCCATATCATAATATCATGTGGCTAGTTGTTGGGTGCAGAGGAACAGTGCACTGAGGAGCTGTACTTCCTGGTCCTGTGTTCTCTAGCAGACTCACATGAGTTTTGACTCTTCAAGAGGAACTGCTCTTCCCTAGAACTTCCGTTCCCTGAATGATTTCCGATTCCAGGTGGGGGGGGGGGGGGGGGGAAAGACCCTTGCAGATTCCAGTAACACAGTGAGCAGTACGGTTCCACTCTCTCCCATTTGATTTATTAATTGTAAATCTCTTTCTTATTATTATCATATTCTTTCACTATTTCTAGTAAATTTGTTATCTTTCCTTATCTTAATTGGGTTGTTATTTTCTTCTCATCAAAAGTGGGAGAAAGGGGCCTTTTTCCCTGTCATGCTTAAAACTGTACCATATGTACAGAGGCACTGTTATCAGTGTAAGTTTGCTTACTTCAACAGCACAGCACAAATACGTTCAGTTTTATTGCAATGCACATGGCATATTGCTCTCATATATCAGAAATTATTTCTTTTTTCTTAGTTAATTGCACTCTATCTTTACAGTTTTAATCTCATCTGGATTGTATTGTACAATTTCAGTTGTAGGTATCTGTAAAATATTCTTAATGCAAAGCAAGCAAGTAAATTTATCATATTGGGAATAAAAGCTCCAAACTTGTTAGAAATAGATTTTCACAAACAAGACTTTGTTTCTAGGAATTGTCATGGCCATTTTACATAGCATATTAGCTATTTATAGTTAGCCAGTTTGCAACATCAACTTCAGCAATATTTGCAACTGTTTTGTACTCAAATTTTTTAATAGATGAGGAAGTCAGAGATCAGTCTTGTTTCACAAATAGAGTACACTGAGAATCAGTAGTTAGAAGCCAGGTAAAATGACTTTGTGATTCAGAATACTCTAATTTATACTACCACGCCTCATATTCTGCTACAGTTCAAGAAGTGAGCTGTTTAGAAACATTATGAGTAAGTATGCAGGAATCCTTCGACCAAAACTTAAAGCCTTGGGTGCAGTGGGAAAATCTCATACCATATGCAGCCTTCCTGTGATCACTGGTGCTGGAGATAACAAAGGCTAAATTCCTCATCTCTCATTAGCCAGATTTTTTCATTTTAATGAAATTAGATTACTGTAGATTACCTGGCAAAACTGTGCTGTATCCCCAGCTATGATAAGCTGATAGTTTCATTTATAAGTTTAAAACAGGTGAATTACACGCTCATGGCTTGCTTTTCATTGATGTAAAAAAGATGGACTATTCAGTAAAACATAGTGTGTATTATATGTTTCTTTTTGTGACATTACAAAAAAAAAAAAAAAAAAGTCTGGAAAGGGAGATGTTTACCATTTCTAACATTATTTTATTTAAGTTTATTTTACCTAGTATTTATTTCAAATACTTAAAGAATAACTCAATCTTCACATGTAATGATGCCCACATAATAAGATGATAAATACTTGCACTTGATGAAGTCTAAGAATGTCCAGAGTACTAATGAAATCAGCAAGGTTCAGTAGTTTCTTTTTGTATAGAATGAAAGCTTCCTCCTTGAGATGTAATCCATGCAGAGTGTCCAATTACCTTCTGGCAAAGGTGTACTACTTTCCAAAATTTCATTTCAATAGCAGTGCTACATAACCTATGTCCTGACAGATTCTATAGGATCTGCCTTGGAAACAATTCACATTTAAATTGGGTCCTAAATTTTACTACATAGAAAAACAAGCATTGTTCCACTCTATTAAATTATCAGTGTAAATAGAGTTCTGGCAGTAGCCTAGCACAGAATTTCAAAATACTTTCTCTACAGTCCATGTTTAAATTTAAAGTGAAACAAGCATGACTATTAGTTACACAGAAAAAAGGCGGCAGATTTTCTTACCATGTGAGATATATTAGTGGGTTCACAGATGGCCAATGAGTATTTTTAAAGAAATTTACTACCGCATACCAAAAAATTTGAAACCTTGACTATGGGAAGTTACAATTCTGTATTGATATTTACATATACAAACCACTGAATACATCCACTTTGAAAAAACTGCTGAGTACGTGATATTTGAATTGAATTAAAATGAGTTTTGAGTGTTAAACACTTTGGAAACCCAGACTTAAAATACTTTTTTCAGTAAGTATGCATAAAACATAGTGCAGTACAATTAAATATGCATGAATCTAAATTTAAGAACATAATTTTAAAATCTTTGGCTGACATGTAAATGTGTTATTCATATTTGTCATGGTTTTATGATTTTGTGTTATAGGTATTTCACTTCATAACATCGTATCATGCACTGGGAGTTAAAGAGTTAGTGCTCCAGTTCTGTGGATTGTCGATAGTTCTGGGTACACCTATCTCAGAAGAGAATAACTACATAATCCAGACGAGTTCCCATTTTCTGTTTTTCAGTCAGAGGGAAAGATAGAACTGTTTACAGGTCATGAAATGTCCCTTCTTTCCCCTTTCTGTTCATATCTGCAGCATGTGTGCTCACTAGTTGTCTTGTCTTCAGCATTAAGACTAAGTAAGGTCTTTGGGTTTTGGACACTCTCATTTTATTTGATTTATTAGTTTCAATTCCAATTATATTGTATTATATTGTGCTATTTTGTATTCCAATATCTTATTTAGTATATTATCTTTCCTCCTCAGATTGTTGCCACTGTTTTGGTTTTAAGCCCAATTCCCTGCCCTTTTCCCCTTTCCCCTTTTTCTCAGGGTGTGGGGTCTATGGGTCTCCCCATCTCATTAGTGATGGAACCAGGCGAAACTGGCCTGTAAACCATTAACAGTGTATTTCATACTCATTAGGTTGAAGTGAAAATGAAGAGTTTTCATACTAAACTTGTCCTCAAATATGATTATTTCTAATAGTCTTAAAAAGTTAGTAGTTGGTTATCACGTTTTTAGTCCAAACAAACTAGTGTCTTTCAGCAGGTCTACAGGGAAATTAGTTTTTTTGAGCTTGTATTCTCCCAAATATCATAGGATGAAATTGATATGATCCACTGTAGAGAGCATAAGAAAACTGTAAAGGTGGAGTTTGAAGATTTGGTTTGTGAAAACTATTTCTCTGATTACTATTGAACCTCTGACGAGATTTTGATGCATGTTACCTGGATCAAGGGTTGATATTAATTACATTATATTTACTAAGGATCACATGTCACTTCTACAATAAGTTGCATAAATACCTCTATACCATCAAAAGAGTATTCTGCAGAAATATATACATGTAATTTTTTCTTGAAGATTTATTTTTTATGACTTTTTTATCAAAGTTATTTTTTCACAAAGCTGTATCCAGCTTTGAGAAATCTGATCAGATATATGAAGGAGAACTCTTGTGAAGGCACAGCCAATTAAAGAGGTAAAGTTCAACTAAGAATTTGAATTCAGTTGGATATGACAGCACATGAGAAGGTGGCACAGGATGCTGACAACTAACACAGGGTCTAAGGACATGACATGAAGAGCAAGAGCAAAGCAGAAGTGAGAGTGACAGGACTAAGCCACAGTAGATTCTGTGGGCTACACAATTAGGCTGGAGAAGTTCTGCCTTAGATTGTACTATCTGTGACAAGGCAGAGCTGAAATCATTTGTACTGTTCCTCAGTCTGTCAATTGCATCTCTCTTCTCTGATGTTTGCTTCCAATGATTCAAGACAAGCTGCAAAGATCTCCTGACCTCCAGAACAGGTAGATGTTCTGTGGTACACAAAGCAAAATAGCTCTATATCAAGCAGTCCTTTTCTTGGCACCTTTCATCTCTTTAGTCTGTGCCTTCTACCACAATAGCCTTTAGAGCAGAAGCTACATCTGGAAGCCCAAAATCCATGAAAATGAATTGTTAGGTGGTCCCTACAGGTCAACCCTATTCAGCATTTGTCAAGAATTACACTTGCCTAGCACAACCTCTGCTATGCTGTTGATTAAAACATATCCCCTGCAGGAGAAATATGAGATGCCACAGAATACAGAGATGATAAAAATGTACCATCAGGAAGTTTTTTACAGAACCAGCTTCCACAGAGAGGTAGCATAAATAGGCAGCTCAGGAATGGAACTGTAGGAAGATAAATATTTTTATGTGAGGGTCTGATTCTCTGAAGTAATACATGAAATACCTACAATACACTGAACTGAGAGAAGCTCGGCAGTAGGAAAGGGGACTGACTGATGATCTGAACAGGAGACTTTGCTTATGTATCTCTGCCATAGGCCACTCTATTTAGATGCAGGGCTCAAAGAAGAGAATTTCCAATGAGATATTAGAATCAGGGGAGAGAGGCAAGAAAGAACTCCATATGTACAAGTTTTTGGTGCCAGATGAACTGCACGATGCTACATCTGAAGGTGGTATTGAGAGAGATTAAGTAAGTCTGCTATGAATTTTGAAAGGTTGTGGAGATGAAGGAGGAGCCCCTGATGTCTGGAGAAAGGAAAATGTTGCAAACATTCTCATGAATGTAGGAAATATTCCATTCAGCCTCGCATAGGTATCTTGGAAAATCGTGGAGTAAGTCCTCTGAGAATAAATTTCTGAACACAAGGAGAAGTTGGTGACTGGGAAGAATCAACATGGATTTTCATATTTGGAGTGAAAGTAAAATAAGTAAGAGAGAATCCAAATGCTTAAAAAAGAAAAGAAAAAGAAAAAAAAAGAAAAAGGTTATTGTGTTCTTTTGGTCAAGAGCAAAAAATATGCTGGCAAACAGAGTCTGTGCTACGTGCGTGAGAAATATCCAACATTTTTGCCAGCTGGAACAATGAAAATATTTACAGCATGTTCACAAGATGATTTATTGGAGTTTACAGCTATGGGATGGGTACACTCTCTAAGGTACTAGATTGCCTGGAGCCTACACATTTCTTCATGTTCTTAAATCATTTCCAAACAACTTTTAAAGTATATTACATATATTTGCTAAGCCTTCTTGTTCTCTGATAGCAAAAACCACACATACAATCTGTGTAATGTATGTGAACAGATGGATGCTAAAAAAAAAAAAACAAAAAAACCCTTGCCCATATGAATTTACCCTCCAAATGCATGGCCACTGACTTGTAGATACCACTTCAACAATAAATGACAATGTGTTAACACTTTGATATTACTAATAGTATTGCCTACTTGGTATTCTCTGTATGCACAATATGTGCGATAATGGTACATTTATTTTGACCAAGAGGCGGTGCTTTAAAGGTTGACTAGGGGGACTATGAAGTTCTTGTTATGACTTACAGGCCAGATTCCCAATAAATCAAAGTGCATACATAACATAATTCTTGCCCCAAAAATATTTCCTTCCCTAACCATCATGAATGAAGAGGATCTACAGTGTTTCAAAACAAAGACCTAAAGTTTAAACAGGAGGGAATAGACAGATGTGAGCTTGAAACAAGACTTATTATCTGGGCAAAATAGCACATAAGTGTAAATATGCAGTTTTGGAAATAAGGTTTCCTCCACTCCAAATATGAACAGCATTAATTTACCTTTGTTTGGGCCTGATGAAGAAACCTAACAAGATTTTGAATTATTTGTGTTATTTGTGTTTTTTCAACAAGTGTAATGGAGAGATGATATCCACTGCACTTTTTAATACACATGAAGAGATGATAATAACTACTCAGTGCACTATGAAAGTATCTCATTAATGACCATCATATTTCTGAGATCTTAGAGATAGTCGTTCCAAAACCTGGAGAACTGTTTAACTATTTACAGATTGTAAGGATATATAAAAATATTGATCACACGTGTCTGCAGGATATATGGTTTTGTTACATTTTTTTTTTCTGTTGCATAGCATCCACTTTTCTAGACAAAATTCTTCTATTTACTCCTAACACTGTTTTTACCTTTGCAATAAATATAAAGAACGGGTGCTGCACAGTCAAGTCTGGGACTTGGGAAGGCATAGCCAAGCAAAAAGAAAGTGCCATCAGGGTGTCAACAGAATTCCAGCATGTCATAACTTGAGTCACTGCATGTATATTTTGACCAAAATCTCACCATGACAGGCTCTGAATCCTGTTGAACAAGCAATGACAGTATGTATTCTCACCAACAGCAATAAAGAGGAACAAAGAATGCAAGTTTTCCACATACATGAACTGAAGTATATGCTAGCAACTAGCAGAATCATTACAAAGGAAAATTCTGAAGTTCTGTTCAAGATTGGAACAGGATTTGATCACAACCTCAATATGAATATCAGATTCATGTTTAGTGGACTGAAGGGACTGAGCACAGGGTGTAAGAAGAAGAAGATATGAAGAAGCATGGACTCATACACAACGTCAGCTGGCCTGCAGACTGACAAGTCATCCATCTGTAGGGATGACCATGCAGCTAAATGCAAGAGACAGTGCAGTTGAAGCCAACAAAGATCAAANGCTGTTAGGAAAGCCTTCTAGTCAGATTTTCTTTAAAACAAAGAGTAACTGATGTTACAAGTTCTTGTCACACAGGGCATATGTCACATGATAAGTAAAAGAAATGTGCAGCCACTAAGATGATTTCAAATGCAGTAAACTAGAAAAACATAAATGTAGTTTACATGTTCTAGCATGCATCAGCCTTGCTCTACTTCATCCCAATGCTCCAGCCTCTAATGGGTCATTCTTTAGTAATTACAGTAATATAGCACTTTACTCTTCTAATGGACCACAGGGTAATAATCTCACTGACCTGCATCAGGCAACTTTCTAAAACCTTCTAAGAAATATGGTTTACATTCTGTGTTTATAGTTTTATAATTATACAAGCCACTCTGAAACTAATGTCTTCTTTTTGTTTCTATGGAAACTACTACAGTTACAAAGTGCACAATATCACTATTTGAAAGAGGAAATTCTCAGCNGAGTGTGGACAGCAGGTCAAGGGAAGATTATCCTCCCACTCTACTCGGCCCTGATCAAGCCACATCTAGAGTACTGTGTCCAGTTCTGGGCTGCTGAGTTCATGAAAGACAGGGACATGCTGGGAAAATCTATTACTTGAGAGTTGGCTCACAGGACATGGATAAGAATGCTAATTCATACGCTAGTACCATTTGGAATAAGGCAAAAAAAATCAATCATACATACCCATCTATATGCAGTAGCAAAGAACAAAAAAGAAAAAAAAAAAGCTTTTTCTCTCTTTTATTTGGTTACATAAGAGATTGATTGATTATTCACAGAATAAAGAAGCCATTTTACTGGGGTATTACAATATCATAAGGAACAATNTCACCAGCAAAGAACAAGAGCCTGAACTTGTAAAAAACTGCAGAAGTGACTCACTGTTTCAAAACTGCTATGACAGCGCTGTTGATAGGAAAATGTTGTCTTATGTAGTCCATATTTCATTGTCCTAAATGAGAGTCAAAAGCACAAAATCCAGACTATAGCGTGGATGAGGTAGGACAATCCAGCCAACCTTAGCAATGTTCTCTATGGTCTTTAAACTGTTACAGGGCCGCGTTGCTGTGTTGCAAGAAAAAAGGTTTTCTTTTACTCTGGTTTAATTCCAGAAGTTTGAGCTTTCAACTTAGTCAGCACCACGATGTATCAGCCAAGGTTTGTTCAGGTTGCAGGAAATACAGAAGGATCATCCTCTTTCCTATCCCAAACAACAGTGTACATCACTTTACCTGCTGAGGAATGCATCTTGAATTTTTTTTTTTTCAAGTGGGGATTCATGTTGTCACTCCATGGACTGTTGTTTGACTACAGCTCATAGTGGTGACATCACATCTCCTCACTAGAAATTATGTGATTGATCCAGTAGACTGTCACCTTCAGCCTTATACTGATTCAATAGGTCCTAACAAAGTTGCATACAGTATTCTTTCTGTTCCTGTGTGAGCACTTGTGAAACCCAACTGCTGCAAACTTGGCAGTATTCCAACATTGCTGTCATCATTTCCAATACATTAAAGATGATATTCAGCTCTGTACACAGTTCCTGGATTATAATTCACACTTTCATGCAGATGAGCAGATCAAGACGCTCTTCATTTCATGGTGTGACAGCTGTGCATGGTTGTCTGGAACATTTCTTGTCTTTCACATTGTTGTTGTTACTGCTGAAGTGTACCACCCACCATTTCACTGGGCAACATGTTTTGGTTTCCACATATGTTCAGAAAGCATCAATGGATGTCAATGGTTAAAACTATACTTCATGCGGAGGAATTCAGTGGCACATCTCTGCTTCATCTGCTCTTCCACATCAGATGCCATTTTGTCAGATTTCCCTTCTGCTGACATCTGCAAAATAGAATAGAATGGAATATTGGTAAGAAGGTTCAACCTCTACTGTTCTACCACCAACAGCCTCTGGCATCATGGTCCAATATAATAAAATAGGAAAGCAATACTTTTAGAGCAACCCTTGTACATATGGCTGTACAGGGTAAATGCTAATTAAATGTTCACTTAATATGTAATGCAGGCAATTTTGTTGGAATGCTTTTTCTTTATTACATTTCATTTCACTAATTTTTACAGTGTGTATAAATATTCCTGTGATTATTTTTATATGTATTTCCAGACTACCTATTTAAAATAATAAATAGCACTAATATCAGGCCCTGTGGAACCTATTTGAGATTACTTTCATTTGATTAGGTTTTTTGTCAGCTGACAGTTGTAGAGATTTGGCAATTATCAAGTTCTTAATTAATCTAGCAATAACCAATGCATTCTCTTGTCATTACTGAAGGTTATTCTAGAACCAGTTCGAGAAAGTTCTCTTTTTTATTGGAGAAATGTGACCCATTCTCACACAAATCATTGCATAGCTAGCTATAACCCTTCTTCATATGCATTTACAAAGTGAAGCAGTCTGTATTTCTTAATGCATAATACCTGAAACTAAACATTAAATAAGAAATAAAAAAACATGTCAGCTCTACACATTATTCCTTTATACAACCATTTTGCCTTAGTCTTTTAACTACAAATATAATATGGGATTCAACTCTGAGAAGATTCAAATTCTTAAAAATCACCAGTATCTTTGTTAGTTCCTCTCCTTTCCTGTCATATGAGAAGCTGATGTTATACTGCGGTAGCTTGAAAAGCAATTATAATTAAAGATTTACAGAATTAGGTCTTCCATTAGTTCTCATCAGTAATATTTGCTCTAGAATAATTGATAACTGTGATTTAGGAAATAATTAAATGTTGTTAGTCACAATATCTGAGAACCTGAAGAATAAGACACATTTCTAATGTACGAATAGATTTCTCTCACTTCTACTCCTGTGCCTAATTTATTACAACTTTGTCATAACTATACAGACATTTTTAGTTATATTGCAACAGCAGTTTCAAATCTGTTCTAGTAACTAATTTAGTATTTAGTTTCCAGATAATACAAAGATATGTGAACATTTAGTTCTTGGCTTTAAATGCAGAATATGCATTTTGTATGATTGTCATGTAGGTGTTGAGGTGTTGTTTTATTTTATTTTTTATTATTATTCAGTTTTTTACAGAAGTGAATATAGAACAAATAAAACTTTATATTCTATTAATTTCTGGATGTATTTACATGTTCATCTCTGGCAGCTATAGTAATTAAATAGGCCCTACAGTAAGTCAAATTCTCTTCAGACATAGATTTGATGTACAGTCCAACTCATAACACTCCTGGACACCAAAGCTGGTTAAAATTACACATTATTTATTTATTTATTTATTTTCTCCAAGTTCTTTTCCTCTGCAATGCAGTCATGTGTCGGCATTATTGAGTAAAATGAGGAAGTTACAATAGGAAACATAGATAATGGAATCAGAGATTGTGCAGTCTTCACGTTCACATTGGTTTCTCTGTTGTCAGTGACAGGAGATGCCTTTTAGTATACGGATGAGCATACAGACTTCTGAATACTTGAAATCTGAAGTTATTCTTCTCTAAATAAAAATTACTTTTTTTTTTTTTTGTCAACCAGAATTTTATTTTTCAGTATTGGCTGTCATGTTAGTTTCATGTTATATCATTAGAACAATGAGGGCATAACTTTTCCTTGAAACTATTAGAAGCTACAGCTAAAGAGCAGAACTTTATTTTCCCTGAAAGTTTACTAAAATGCAACTGAACGAGATTTCAACAATATACATGACAACCAATACTCAGAATATTTGCACTGAAGAGCAGAATATATATATAATTTTAGGAAAATGACCAATAATAGGTACAACTGAAGTTTGTTACCATCTCAAAATGTTGAATATCAAGTGGATAAAAGTGGCACTGTATTGTAATATACAGTACAACTTCTAAAATGTATTAACCACTGAAATCCATGAAATACTGTTTCTATATTAGATACAGAATCACAGAACTGCAAGGATTGGAAAGAAACTCAAGAGATCATTGAGTTCTTCCCTCCTGCTAAGGAAGGTTCCCCATAATAGGTCTCATAGGTAGGTATCCTGATGGGTCTGTGAAGAACAGAAACTGTTTTTATTTTTGTTGTCTCAAAGCTTGCTTCACGAGGCTTTTCTGGTTATAAGACTCTAATTGACAACTGCAAATCATCTAGATGGTTGTTGCGGCACCTCAGTGTCTCTGTTTATGGTTGTAAAGACAAGCAGAAATAGGGGCAAGTAGTCTTTTTCGGGGTACGGTTTGGAGGAGCTGATCACTGCAAAGGACGATAATACTTGTACATGGCACCGAAGGTGCTACTCCCTGCGGATTTATCTGTTGGGTCAGATGTGTTACACAACCAGAGAACAAAACATAGAAATGGGGGGGGGCATAAATCAAACTAATGCCAGAACGTGGAGGTAGCTAAACCTGACAATAAGAAAGCAGGACAGATATCCTGTTGTCCCAATAAGATAACCAAACAGATGTCTCTCTTAAAACAAAACACCCACAAGAATGGTGAGATGCTCTCCCCCTTCAAGGTTTGAAAATTTACAGCAAAATTGACCCGTGGGTTTAATCCCCTTGATAACCTTGAGTTTGGAATGTGATGAGTATGCATGTGCTATACCTTTAAATATGTATTTGTTTCTCTCTTTGGTGTGCATGTTTGGTGGAGTGATCTCCCATGTACCCAGCGCTGCATCGGGGTGGGGAATAGCTGCTTGACATAACTCACTGGTATGTTGAGTTGCTTGGTTGGCTTTCTTGGCACCACTAAACCAAAGACTTTGAAGAAGAGACTTCCCTGAGGGAGAAACCTCTTTGGAAGAACCCCTCCGCACGGTGCCTGCTTGCTGCAAAGCTTCCCGGCTTTCTCCCATCCCCTGCGGTGACCAGACGAGTTCCTGAGATCAACGGACTACGGACCTCGCTGGGTCCACGGTGGTGATGCTCTCTCTCTCGCTCTCTCTTCCTTTCTGCCAAGTCTCCTTGTTTTTCATTTCTTTTCTATCGCTCACCTTCCCTTCCCCATATCCCTAAGCAACTAGTAATTGTAATAAACTGGTTGGGCTAACATTTGACCCGCTGTGTCTTAATCTTGCCATCGGGTATACATATACATATAAAGAACCTCGTCTCCCTCCTTTATATTGAAGCATGACAGGGTCTTGAGTATCTCTGTAGAAGAAGACTCCACAACCTTGCTGGGCAAGGTGTGACAGTGCTCTATCACCCTTACCATAAAGAATTTTTTCCACATGTAAATACAGAACTTCCTATTTTCAAGTTTTAGGCCATTACTCCTTGTCCAGTTACTACAAACCACTGAGAAGAACCTAGTTTTATGCATTTGCCTCCCACCTCCCTTTAGGTATTTAAAAACACTGATCATATCCTTCTCAGTCTTCCTTGCCCCAGGCTGAACAGGCCCAGGTTACTCAATCTTTCTTCATAAAGGAGTTACCCCAGGCCCTTTATCATCTTCAGGGCACCCTGCTGGACTCTTTCTATGAGATTCTGGTTCTTTTTTGTACTAGGGAGCCCACAGTTCTAAATGTAGTCTCACCAGGGTAGAATAGAGGGGAAGGATCACCTCCCTCAACCTGGTGGCCATGCTCTTTTTAATGCACCCTAAGATACCATTGGCCTTCTTGGACATGAGGGCACACTACTGGCCAAATTACCCACCAGGACTCCAGGTTCTTCTCTTCAGAGCTCCTCTCCAGCAGACAATCCCCTAACCTATACTGATGCATGTGGTTATTCATTTCCAGGTGTAAGACTCTATACTCATTCTTGTTAAACCTCATCAGGCTCCTCCCTGCCCAACCCCAAAATCTCTCAGAATGTAATACTTCTTGTCATCTGAGTCAAACCATGCTTTGATGGTTAATTACAATGTTTATAAAACTGCTGTGTCGTAGCTCATAAACAATTAATATCTGCTATAACAAACCCCCAAAGTTTTATTTAACTGCTGATATAATCTCTTTTTTTGGCTAGGGTTATGCAATATTTTCCCAATAGGTCTCACCACAGAGTTACAATATAGTAAAATACTTTTTTGTTGTTGTTTTTTTTTTAATATGGTGGGTTGGCTTTGTCTTTCTGTCAGGTGTCCACTCAGCCACTCTCCCACTGCTGCTCCTCAGAAGGATGAGGAGGAAGTAGGAAGTAGAAGCTCAAGGGTCCAGACAGAGACAGGGAGATCATTTACCAGTTACCATCACAGGCATTCCCTCAGCTTGGGAAGACTTAATATAACTTGCTTCTGTTTAAAAAATAGAGCTGGATGATATAAAGAGAGACATAAATAAATAAACAAACAAACCCTCCCCTCACAGACTTCCACTGTATCAGGTTCAACTTCACCCCTCTGTTGCTGCCTCCCCCATCTCCTGCTCAATGAACAGGACAGGAGAACTCACACCTTTCCCTGCTTCCCATAGGGTCTGCCAGGGATCCTAGCTCTGTCTGTGCCAGGATTCCCTCCTGCCCTCCCCTCTCCCACAGGTCCAGACAGGTTTCTCTGTTCGTGGCTGCCAGTAGCACTGAGCCCTCCCTTCCCCAGGCTCCCTCTCATGACAGCTGGACCCAGCTGTGTCCTGCAATGGGGCCATTGGAGCAGGCTGGAATCATCTCCAGATGTACAAGAATAGGTCTCTTTGTGCAGACATTGTGGGAAGACACCAAATTGCAGTCAAAGAGACAAAGATTGTCAATGAGCAAACTACAAGACAGGAAGTTGTCAAAAGAAATTTGTGTTCTTCAAAATTGGTACCATCTATGGGCAAACTGAAAGACCCCTTGCAATAGTCCCTTGATTGACAGATTCAGGTGTAATGTTAGCTTTAATATCTATGGACAGGAGGAAACTTTGTGGAAATTGTATGAATATTCATATGTGAAACGTATATAATGAGAGTGATTTGGCTCTGGTATTTGAATGCTTTCTGAAGGGATCTCCATACACCCAGCACTGTAATAAACTAGTATCAGCTTCCTAGACTATCATCATAGGATCACAGAATGGTTTGGGTTGGAACAGACCTTTAAGATCATCTAGTTCCAACTCCCCTGCTACAGGCATGGACACTTTCAACTAAAGGCTCAAAGCTCCATCTAACCTGGTCTTGAATCCTTTCAGGGAGGGAGCATCCAGAACCTCTCTAGGCAACTTGATCCAGTGTCTCACCACCCTCACAGTGAAGAATCTCTTTCTAATATTTAGTCCAAATCTACCCTCTTCTAGTTTAAAGCAATTTCCCCTTGTTCTGTTACTACCTACCCCTACAAAATGTCCCTCCCCAGCTTTCCTGTAGGTCCCCTTCAGTTACTGGAAGTCTGCTATAAGGTCACACAGGAGCCTTCTCTTTTCTGGGCTGAAAAGCCCTAACTCCGAGCCTGTCCTAGTATAGGAGGACTCCAGCCCTCTGATCACCTTTGAAGCCATTCGCTGGACCCATTCCAATAGCTTGTCCTTCTTGTGTTGGGGTCCCCAGAACTGGACACACTACTCCAGGTGGGATCTCATGAGAGCTGAGTTTAGGGGTAGTGGCAACATCACCTCCCTTGAACAGCTGGTCACACTTCTCTTGGTGCAACCCAGGATACAGCTGGCCTTCTGAGTTGCAAATTATCATTTGGCTTGGAGAATTTTCTTGATTAGGCTTTTCAATGACAGCTCTATACAAAAGGTTACAAAATGTTCAGTATAGATAATGTGTATATTTGGAACTGTGTTATAATGAATGCCAAGCTGCAATTTTAAAATTCAAAGAAAAAAAATAATTCTACAGAAATCACCTCTATGGTTTAAATTCAGAATTTACCCTGACTTAATTCTCTCTTCTACCCTCTTCCTTTGCTTCCTTTTTTTTTCTTTATTGTCTTTTCACGTTTAGACAGAATTAATTATCAGAATAAACAGAAATACAATATATTGAATGTTATATGTTGTTTGAGGGACATTATTTTGTTATTAACTAAAGTCAAGCTCTATTTTATATTTGAACGGAGAAAAGTAAAAGAAACTTTCTTTGTACGGATAAAGATCCCTAATAAGTAGTATTCCAGGATAGCTTTAGAAAATCTTAGTATTTTAAATCTTTTTGACAGCCTCTTAAAATAATCTGGTTATTGGTAGGGTATAATTATATCAGTCTACCATCAATTTTCACTTATACTGCTGCAGTTCACCAGAATTAAATGGATTATATGTGCTCATTAAGAACTGCTAAATTTAATGCCATATTGGAAGGTAAATTACCTTAGTCATGTTTTAAACCTTGGTGAGAGCCTTAGACATGGTGTGACTGGAACTATAAAGCTGCTCAAACTCAGCATTGGAGGTAGATCTATGTTTTTGCCTGCAGACACTGCAGGCTCATTTGGCTTCTGCTTAGGCCCACAGCACCTGTGAAATTTTCTAGAATCTTGTTCTGTTGGGTTATTTAATAATTTTAATCCTCTCTTATTAATTATTTATTTTATTTTACCATTATCTTTTTTCCTTCTAGCTGTTTCTAGTATCTTCAAAACTTGACTTTGACTCCCTCTGGTATCCTCATAATTTGAAATGACTCAATGAGAAAGTTGAAAAGACATACCAAGGGAAGGTTCTGTAATATTTTTCTTCAGTATTTTCAGATTGGACAAGCTGAAGTGTGTTAGTAAGAAGGGTCATCGCAGTATAGCAGCCATTGCCATCTGTTTTCAGACAGACATTTTATTTCAGACTGTTCTGTTCTTTGGGAAAGAGATGGCATTTTCTGCTTCTGCTTCTGCTTCCCAGAAGAAAGCAGAGTTTCCTATGGATTTCTTTTTGAGAGGGAAGCAAAAAAATAAAGCAAACATACAAAACCTCCAAATATCTCAGCTTCAGAAGAAAAGTTCTCCTATATTAGAAGCTCTCTCCTGTATTAGATTTCACCTGTCTCATCTATTGTGATGCTTTCTGATCACAGAATGACCATAAACTTCATTTTCATGCAGATATTTTGTTACAAAAACATGATTAATTACAACTTTCTCAAGCATTTTAATATAATTTCCTATAGCATTGTAAAGGCCTTTAATCTACTTATTAACCATGAAAATTAAAGGAATAGAAAGACTGGAAAATTTACAGCAGAAGCATACACAAGTTTCCAAAANATGAAATACCATGAAGACTTCAAAAAATCAACCTGGCTTGCAATGTTCTCTGAAAAAAATAAATAGATAAATAAATAAGAATTTAAAAAAATTAGATAATTATTTGCTAATCACAAACTAAATATGACAAAATAATTTTTAAAAAGTAACTCAAATATTCTAAATTTGTACTATATATTTTATTAATTTAACTATAAAATTAAAACTTGTATTTCATTTTAAAAACTAAATGGAAAAGGTTGCCATTTCCAGTATATTGAACTTTTAAGATTTTGAACTGTGTTCAGAAACAGAGAAGTCATTGTTGCCTTGTATATACTGAAAAGGTTTGTAAGTCCAGGAAAATTTGTGGTGGAAACTTGAATAGGTTTCTCACATGCAAATCCATAGGAAGAATTTTAAATGAAATATTCTGGTTTTACATCCAAACCTGCCTGAGAGCAAAGGAATTATCATTTGTAAGACTTTATTCCAAAACTGCACAGAAACAGAAATATCATTGTTGAATTGAGGGGAAGAAAAAGATTTCTGGAAATTCAGGTGGTTGTGACTAAGTGTTGCCAATAACAAATTGGTCCTTCTTTTCAAAACATAGCAAGTACATACATGTATGTCAGTGCACATGCAGGGTCACAGTGGTACTATATAATTCAAATTTGAGATATGCCACTTTGAGAAACTTTGCTGTAAAATGCACTGTTACTATGGTTACTTCCTATAGCTGCTTATTTAATAACTAAATAGTTTGTTTGTATCTCATAACCCTTATTCTTAAGACCTTTAATAGCCCTCCAAAATTCTTAATAATGTCTGCAGTGGGAGAGAGATCTGACTTAGGTCTTTCTCAAAAGAAGCAGATCCAGTGTGAAAGCCATAGCCTAAAGCNCAACTTTCTCAAGCATTTTAATATAATTTCCTATAGCATTGTAAAGGCCTTTAATCTACTTATTAACCATGAAAATTAAAGGAATAGAAAGACTGGAAAATTTACAACAGAAGGATACACAAGTTTCCAAAAAAAAAAAAATATATAATTTGAAAATAAAAAAAGATGTTGAGTGAATAACAGATCATTTTGGCAGGAAAATTTCTGCAGGAAAATCAACCAGCACTTTAAGATTAGCATTCTGAAGGCCTTCCCATTGTGCATGCATTTTCATCTTAGGCTTTATAGACTTATGTGAATGAAATTCACAATTACAATTCAGTCCTAAAAGTCGGGAGGCAAACCTGAAACTCATTCAATTGCTAATAGAAACCCTATTCTTTTTACATTTGAGTTTATCCTTCTTTTCAATTTACTAATGTAGGAGTATTATTTCATTAAATTTCACAGAAAGTGTTTTGTTATGTATACTGATTACTGATACAAGAACATATAGTTTAATATTTGAAAAATTCTTGTTAACACTTTTTTCCTAGCATCTTAATATTTTATAAATCATGGTAACTTTGAGTTGATTCTTACTTGTCTTGGCCTTAATGTCAGCAGGGCTTTCAATCTACTTTTCAGTACTCTTAAATACTTACTTGTACTGAATAAGTGCCTTTGATGAAGTTTAATGAATTATCCTGCTGAGTATTAAACAGGTTTAGTGACTTTAATTATTAATTTTATACCATATAATTCAATGTGATATGCTTAAAAGTTAGTTAGCTGAATGATGTTAACTGGGGATACTGAAATAAATGATGAAATACCATGAAGACTTCAAAAAATCAACCTGGCTTGCAATGTTCTCTGAAATAAATAAATAAATAAATAAATAAGAATTTAAAAAAATTAGATAATTATTTGCTAATCACAAACTAAATATGACAAAATAATTTTTAAAAAGTAACTCAAATATTCTAAATTTGTACTATATATTTTATTAATTTAACTATAAAATTAAAACTTGTATTTCATTTTAAAAACTAAATGGAAAAGGTTGCCATTTCCAGTATATTGAACTTTTAAGATTTTGAACTGTGTTCAGAAACAGAGAAGTCATTGTTGCCTTGTATATACTGAAAAGGTTTGTAAGTCCAGGAAAATTTGTGGTGTAAACTTGAATAGGTTTCTCACATGCAAATCCATAGGAAGAATTTTAAATGAAATATTCTGGTTTTACATCCAAACCTGCCTGAGAGCAAAGGAATTATCATTTGTAAGACTTTATTCCAAAACTGCACAGAAACAGAAATATCATTGTTGAATTGAGGGGAAGAAAAAGATTTCTGGAAATTCAGGTGGTTGTGACTAAGTGTTGCCAATAACAAATTGGTCCTTCTTTTCAAAACATAGCAAGTACATACATGTATGTCAGTGCACATGCAGGGTCACAGTGGTACTATATAATTCAAATTTGAGATATGCCACTTTGAGAAACTTTGCTGTAAAATGCACTGTTACTATGGTTACTTCCTATAGCTGCTTATTTAATAACTAAATAGTTTGTTTGTATCTCATAACCCTTATTCTTAAGACCTTTAATAGCCCTCCAAAATTCTTAATAATGTCTGCAGTGGGAGAGAGATCTGACTTAGGTCTTTCTCAAAAGAAGCAGATCCAGTGTGAAAGCCATAGCCTAAAGCTAGTCAGTTTTAGAACACCTCTGGACGAGCCACTGCTGTAAATTTATCTTGCTTTTTTCCATGTTCTCCTTGGATAAAAGGGTTTTCTCAGCCTTGTCAATGTTTTCCTTTCATTTTGCAAGTTGTTAAATGGTTGCTCAGGTTGCAAACCCCCAGTAGTTAAAACAATAACTTCAGTTTTAGCAATTACTTGACAGACAGATGAAGATCTGCAGCATTGCATCAGCATATAGCTCTCCAAAGGAGTTTGACAAATTCACCTTCACTGATTACTAAGACAGTTTAACAATACTAAATGGGGAAGAATAACTACAATCCCTTATGCATACCCAGTTACTATATGTGAAAATACCAGTTTACAGAATGTAATCTGAAATCCTTTTTTTTCTTCCCCTTATTGGCTATGAACTTGATAGTAAAACCCATCTCTTCATTGCTTCTGAACTTCAGAAATCATTGGCAATCTGTTAGCATGGCAATTAGCAGAGAACCAAAATCGATGGGCAACAAACAGCTGTTACTTGCAGGGGAAGTTATCTTGTAGGTCATCCATAGAAAAATCTTTTACACATTTTTAATGTAACTCCACATGAGACTGCAATGCTCCAATGTCATTTCAAAAAGTTGATTTGGCATGTAGGAGGCCAAGGCTTTGACCCATGATAATATTCCATCATGAGCAGACTAGAAGTGAACTATTAACATTATTACTGTCTAGCACCAAGGTCAAAATAGAACATTAGAAATATGGTGCTGTTTTTATTATTATTATTATTATTATTTTCAGCTTTGTACTTCATTTCTTTCAGATGAAGGCTTTCTGAGATTCAGAAAGGTGCACACCTTCAATTTTTCTGCATGACTTGAGTTTCTGTATGTTCATGGACAGAAACTTTAAAGGTCTGACACGTTTACTTACGCAGCTACTTTAAAATTGTCTAACGATGCTGAGTGAAATTACTGGCAAAGAGGACAGCTTGTTTATTTATTTGTAATAAAATTATTCTCCTGCTTTGAAACTGGATATGTTGCACTTTTCTCTGATAGCTCACTGTTTACTCTAACAAATGTCTGTTGTTTTTTTCCCCATCTCATCTTCTATTTTGAAAATATACTAACATGTTTTCTGAAATTAACATCTCATTAGAACCTTGGCAGGTAAAAAAGTAAAGTGTTACTACAGTTCTGTTCTAATAGCATAATGCAAAGAATTGATATAGATCAGAAATAAAATATTGGCCAGTTTAATCCACTGGTATTATGACTTTGAGGCAGCAGATTTTGAAATGTTCTAATTATCTTGCCCATATGTTTAATGTTCCCTGGCTTAGGGCCAGGAGAGAATACATTGCAGCTGAAATACTGTTACATGGAATGCACTGAATATTCTTCAAATTAAACTTGAGCCATTGACGGTGATAATTTAAATTCCATCTCTGTTGACTGACAGCCCAACAAAATTATTTAGAAGTAGAGGCTGTCTGCCTCTATGTGGAATTGAAGCATATAGAGGAATAAGAAAAAGAAAAGACTTGAGCTTCAGGTACCACTTGAGAAGTCAAAATGGAGTCTAGAAAGTTCTGCTGTTCCAAGCATTGGAAGTTTCTCCATAGTACTACTAATACACAGATCAATCCATAGCTACTGATAAGTTTGAATAGTAGAAAAATACAGGCAAAGACCTATTTGATAGAGGATCTTCGTTATATATGGGGAGGAAACATGTTTGTGTGTAAGTATGCAGAAACATAAATCACATAGGATATAAGGACATGCTCCCAAGTTGCACCAAGGGAAGGTTTAGATTGGATGTTAGATAGAATGTCCTCAAAGCGAGGGCGATCAAGCTGCTCAAGAAAGTAGTGGAGTCCCTATCCCTTGTTATTTGAAAGCCATGGCACTAAGGGATATAGTTTAATGTTGGAGTTTAGTAGGTTTGGTTATTTTATTGACTTGGTGATCTTGAAATTCTAAATGATTCTGTGAATGTTTTAGAGATAGTATACTGTTTAACCAGGCATACAGACATAGAATTACTGCTCATTTATGATGTCTAATATTCCATATTTGTAAAACAACAAGAAAAACAAAACAAAAGAAAACAAAACAAACAACGAAAGAGCATAAGAAAATCTTTTTCCAACTATTTCTTCTGTGTTGCAGTTCTGTTATTACAATATAAATCAATTTTATTAAAATGCAAATAGGATTTTCTTAGGAAACAATGCAAGATAAAGTTTTATTCTGTAGAAGTGTTACTTCTTTTGTTTGAAACTGTACTAACTAGACCTCATGAGGATTAGAATTTTTTAGATCATGTTACTTGTGCACTTTTCCCTCCAGCAATACCCATTACTGCAAGAATGAGATTTCTAATTCAACAAACACTGGGTAAAAATTGAACAGTATAGTGCAACTTCGACCTTTTCAGTGTTCTTTTAATGGGTCCTCATGTACTCTGCTTCAACATCTCTTACAAACTGAGGATAAAAGAGAAGATGGTCAGTCAATCAAAATATTTTGCTTTTGCGAAGTTAGAGAGTACTTGAAATACCCCTCAATTTATGGGTCATTCATGTTCTAGATACTCTTTTTAAAGAAAACAGACAGTTGTACAAACTTTTGAGAAAAAAGACTGCTCTGGTTTTTGTTGGAAAATTTACTTGCAAATAATTTGCAAATTAAAGCATAGTTTCTTGCATGAGACATATTCATTACGATGAAAATATTAATGTAATACATTTGTTTGAAGAAGAAATGCATGCAGAGATGAAACGGAAAGGAAATATTGAAGGTTTGAAAGCATGAAATGTTGAAGTCAATCTCAGAAGCCTGATATCATGGTGGTTGAAAGTCTTTTTAAGAGTGGCAATGCTGTCAGCTGGAAGCGCAATTAAAATTTACCTGGTATTTATGGCATTAATCTGTTCCTATGATGCGAGGAAGAACATTTTATTCCTGTGTATATCACCCAACAAAAGAAAACTCTTTCTTTTTTGTTTGTTTGTTTGTTTAATTAAGAGATTAGTGTCAGAACAAGCATTTCTTTTGAGAATTACATTAGTTTTATCCTAAGATAAAAATAAAATAAATCAGATCAGCTATTTGAAAGTAACAGGTTTTATTAATTGACTGAGAAGGCAGTTTAGATGATCAGCTTGGACACAGACTTCAGTGTTCCAGACATTTAAATTAGACAGATTGAATCTTAATTTTAGATATAAAAATTACGAAGATTAGAACATAGGACAACAAACCTAACTATATTTCCATTCATACATTTTACCCCCCCCCAGAAAAGAGAAGATTAGGTTTATCATTTCCATTCCTTTCTCTGGGGGTGTTTTTCAGATCCTCACTTCTCCAGCACATATAATAATTACTTTTCATGCTTTTTCTTCACCATTTTTCTCCATTAATTATGTGTTAGCACTATCTTTGCTTTCCCTAGATTAAACGTGAACACATGAGAAACCTTCATTAAGGTTGTCTCGTCCCGCACAGTGGGTTTCAAGGGAGGTGAATCTTTTTCTATCTCGAGTCATGCCTCGCCTAGTTAACAGGGGTCGCTACAGCTCTTGTGTCATCCAAGACTCAGAGGAATAATACACATCAATTTATTGAGAGCTTTTTTAACTAACAAGAACATGGAAGTAAAATTGGCTGATTTGCCGATTACATTTAATAAGTGTTACAGGTAAAATAATTTTGGTCAATGGCTACTACTAAGAGTAAAAGAATAAAAGAAGATAAAGAGAAAACGTAGAAAATGGGGAAAGAGAGACAGACAGATATACAGACACAGTAAAGCAGAGTGGTTCACCACTCCTAGATCCAGCGTTGTCTTTGTGTCAGGTGCTAACCTTCAGTACTGAAGGGTCATCGGAGGTTGTGTTGTTCAGTTGACAGTGATTAAGGATGACAGGATGAACTCTTCTGTATAGTCTAAAATGACTGAGCCAACTCTTCAGGAGTTACAGCTTCTGATCTCAGCAGGAACTCCTTTTTTTCCCATCTCCAGGCCTTACAAATTTAAATCAGCAGATAAGAGGAAGCAGGGAGATATCAGTTTGTGTCTTGTCTTCACATGATACAATGGTATCACCTCCCAGTTTCCTGTATCAAGCTGGAGTTGTTTTTTTATGGCCAAGTCTTCAGCCAATAAACACTCTTGAGCTTTCTCTTTCAAAGGCAAACTTCGAAGAAACGCTTTCAAATGTAAAATTGTCCACAAAGTGAAGCTGACTGCCTCATGTTGATTTGAGATACTCCTTACCAGTCTTGGATACAGGTCACCAATAAACTGAAGATTAATATCTGCAGTAGCCCTCAAACAGACATCATGTTGTCCATAGGTTCAGAAAAGATAGATGATAAGGAAGACAAAATGGAAAAAAAAAAGGAAAAAAAGTTCTTATACTTGGTCATATTTGAAAAGTAACTATACAGATTTGTGGAAATTAAAGAAATAAATAAAACTCCAAGGCATAAAAGAAAAAAAAGTATTTTATAACTGTGCTGTAATGCATGAGCTCCATGCTGGACTGCTACACTTTCAATGGAATTTTTAAGGTCTGCTAGCTGTTTTATTCAATTCCATGTAGAAATTCAACTTTCTTGTTTCCTTCCTTTATCTTAATGTGATTGTAGCTCAGATCAAGGCTCTCAAAAGATCAGTACAGTTCTCTGAAAAAAGAGATGGAAAGAACCATCTGCCCTAGTCCCTGTTTTTCTACAGAAATTCATTGGCAATTACAAATATCATAGGTTCTTTGAGTCAGGCTTCAGCCATGGGTTTGATATAAGAAATTTACCTCTGTTTTTCTTACTTCAGTACTTTATGTCAAAGTAACTCACAGATGGTGAAGTGCCTTTATATTCCTGTAGTGACAACTTAGTGCCAAAATTGGCCTTAGGAAAAGTTGTGGGCCTAAATTTGAAACTTACCAGAAATGAACTTCTTTGCCAGCTCCATTAAGTTCTTTTTAACAAGGTCCATAATTAAAGACAAAAACACATACATTCAGAGACTGCCAGTCATCTCTCTCTGTGAGTCAACGTGTACATTATAGGTTTCTACTGTTGAGAATTATTGTATTAGAGGTGGTCATATATCTATTGACTTTATGTCTAAATGGAAGAACTGAATGTTATTACACTGAATGTTATTAAAGTATGGTGGAAGAAATGAAAGCAATGAGACTAGTCTTTCACAGGACTTGCGCCTGTGTTATCTCACATTTTTACAAAGTATATCCTTAGAATGTTGTCATGGTTTTATGATTTTTCTTATAGGTATTCCACATCATAGCATCATATGAGGCACTGGGAGTTAAAGAGTTAATACTCCACGTTCATGGACTGCTGAATTTCTGGGTACCTGGTTCTCAGAAGAGGTATACTGCAGAGGACTTGGTGTTCCCATTCTCCACCCTGAGGGTAAGATAAACTGCACACAAGTCCCAAAACTTCCTCTTTTTGCTGTTCATCTCAGCAGTGGGAGCTCCCTAGCCATTTCACCTTCAGCTTTAGCGTAAGGCCTCTGGTTTTGGAAACTCTCTCTTTATTTGATTTGATTGTGTTATTTTGTATTCTGATATCTTATTTAGTAAATTAGTTTTCCTTGTCAGACTGTTGCCACTGTTTTGCTTTTAGACTCATCTCCCTACCATTTTCCTTTTTCCATTTCGCCTTTCCCAAACTGGCCCATAAACTGTTGACAACTGTAAAGTGTCTCTCAACTGGATTGTAACTCTTAGGGGCATGCTTAACAAAGTACATTCATGAACTGGGTGGAGGAGGGACATTGCACTCATACATACTCTGCATCTGTGCTTTGTCCTCTACATTTCAGCTTTAGATATCTAGTTTTTATATATGCATATATAGATTCTTCAGAAACCAGAGAATACATATAATTCATGTTTACTATGCTGTGAATATACATCTTATTCTTGTTAAACACCAATCTGCTGTTTACTTTTATGTCATTTAGCAAAATTTTTAATTACTAACTTATGAAAAATATTTTTAAGGCACAACAGTGTTTTGAGTACTCTTCTATGAATGATATCTGGACTCTCAGCACTTGAGACCCTGTCTAAATTTGTGCATACTGATGCTGAAAGCTCAGAGAAGGTTTTTTAGGTAACAGTATCATAGCTAGCAGTATAATGGCATCAAAATCTTGTCCATCATAAATGTGATTGAGATTACTCTGCATGCTTTTCTCTGGGCTGGAAATTAAGAAGTTTTGTCTTTTACAAGAATAGCTGAACTTCAGGAGTAACAGATATAGCAATGCCATTAAAAGCAGGCACTTACATGTGGAAGTTACATGAATACCTGTAAGGAAATAGTGCAATCTCAGAAATTCTTTTTCATATAAGAAATGTGGTGATACATTTAGTATAGCAAAAGAAAGGCATTTAATTTGTTCATTTGATGCTAGGATTTCATGACAAAACCAATTATATAAAGCTTTTTGTTCCACAGATAAATAAGTGATTTTTGTTTTTCTTCACATTTAAATGGAAAATGTGTAACTTGAATTCTATAATGAATATTTCTATGGCTTGTTTATTTGATAACAATATACTTCATGTAACACAGCGTATGTTGGTACACGTTTACAATAAGGAATATTATTTGTATCATTTTTCAGAATGTCAGGTGCATTTGGTTACTACTCTTTGTAATAATTTAACAACAGTGTTAAAAAATAAAGGAAACTTATGAAACTTATTTTTTATCTTGATTACTCTCTAGTAAATGGGGTTAAGTTGATGATAGCACATAAAAATATGCCCTATGAGCTTCTTGATGATGTCTGTCTCTTTTTCTGAGGCAAAATTTGTTAGACAAATAGATGGTAATAGCACCTAATTTAGAAATTATTGTGGGTTGTTTTCTTTTTTTTTTTTTTTTTTTCAGTCAAATTTATAAAAAAATATTACTTTAGCAAAACTATGTTTAATGGAAATGCAGTTTGCATTNTGGGTTGTTTTTTTTTTTTTTTTTTTTTTTTTCAGTCAAATTTATATAGAAATATTACTTTAGCAAAACTATGTTTAATGGAAATGCAGTTTGCATTTCCTAAAATTGCATTACTGAAGGTCAGTAACAAGTATTTCAGCAAACCATGTAATAGCATATTTACCACGGATGAGTAACATAGTTTTCAGATTTCATCAAATTCGTAAGCATGAAAGCAATTCAAATACAGAACCTAATTATAGGTTATAATGTGAACAGTGAGCCAATGTCTCCCTTGAGTGAGGAATGTGGGTTGGACAGGCAGGGCCTGTCCCATAGCCCTGCCAGGAGCAGGGCAGTGGGTCTGGGTTGAGGACAAGCTGTGAGTAGAAAAATGGGTTCAGATGGGCAGAGGTCATATCTGGGCAGGGTAGGGCTGTGGGCAGTTGAAACCTGGCCCTGACAGAATGTTGCTGGGATAGGGTCTGATGGTCTGTCAACAGTTTACAGGCTGGTTCAGCCCAGTTCCACAATGAATGAGGCAGGGGGCCTACAGAAAGGGAAAAAGGGGAAAGGGTAGAGAGATGGGCACAAAAATGAAACAGCAGCAACAATCTCAGGAAGAAAAATATTACTAAATAAGGTATCAGAATGCAAGAAAACACAATATAATACAATATAATTGGAATTGAAGCTAATAAATAAAACAAAATGAGAATGTCTGAAAACCAAAGTCCTTACTCTAGCGCTGAAAGTGAGAGAGCTAGGAAGCACACACACTGATGGGATGATCCAAAAGGGAAAGAGATGGATCTCATGACTTGCCAGTATTTCTATCTTTCCCTCTGAATGGAAAACAGAAAAAACAAAGTAATGCAAAGTCCTCTGGGGTATGTAGTTAATCGTATCTTCTGAGACAGATATACCTGGAACTATTGAAGATCCATGGAACTGGAGCATGAACTCTTTAACTTCCAGAGCACTACCTGATGTCATGATGTGGAATAACAGTCATGATATGGAATACCAGTAACAAAAATTCATAAAACTATGACACAGCCTCAGAGTTGATGTGGGGGCCTGGGCCTGGCCAGGGACAGGTAGAATTGATGGTGCTCTCACAGAGCGGGCATATAAATTGGTAAATCCCAATTTTAGGGAATAAGTTTGCCACTGCACTGTAGAAAGAAAACACAAGACTCAAAAGTAAAAGGAAACATAAAGACTCTTGAGTCCTGCCATCCTTCTGTTCCACTCTTTCTTTATCATTCTATCTGGCTTCTCATTCATGTTCTGTCATGCTATGTCCTGAAGTAGGATTTAGAGCTTCTGCCTGTCCTCCATATAGATGAGTGTGAAAATTATAGCAGAGTCAGCAGAGTTAGTTATTAAGAATCATTTAAAGTTTTCTATCCTTTGGCATAATGAACTTCAATTTCTCATTTCACATTCATATGGAGCTCAACAAAGAACAAGAGACTGGAAAATGAGCATCATTTTCCAATGGCTATCACAGATTGACTTCAACTGTATAAAAATATGTTCAAAACTCCAAATGTTTTCTTGTTCCCATGGTATGTATTCTTGGATCTCCGTTGTTGGGGAATTATTTCATATTAAAACACCAGTGGTATTAACATCATTCTGCCATGCTCTTCTGTTTTGTAGTGGACATACATATTTTACCTTGTTTTAAAATGTACCCCAAACTATATTATTCTTCTGCTTTTTTTTTTTTTTTTTTTTTTTTTATTCAAAATTAACTTGCGGTTTTTATTGTTTAGCAATCTCCTTGGGGCGTTTTTTTTTTTTTTTCAGACAAAAGCTGCTGTTGTATATAGTTAGCAATGCTCTGTATGCAGTTGTTTTGTTTTGTTTTGAAAATACATTCGATTCTTACCTCATACATAAGGAATCTGTGAAGCTCTGGCTAATTTCCCTGCATATATCTGGCATCTGTTATCCATGGTTGCAAGTCATTTAAAATGCACCATAGAACATTAAAAAGTAAATAAGAAGAGAAGTGCCTGGTAAGAACTCCTCTTTCTCACAAACTCCACTTCGTTGAGAACCTCTGAGCTAAAATTTCATGACTGTGAACCTGTGAAAATCCAACATGCAGTTAGCTAGTTAACAGGTTAAACATCTCAAGCTGCCAGAAAGAACAGAACTTTGTGCTAGACTATTAATTCAGGAGACACTTCTAAATCAGGCTATCACTTTTTGATCGACAACCACACATGTAGCATTCTTTATGATTTGGAGAATGTTACATAATTAGAGATGAGATTATCATTTGTAATCTGAAGATTTTTTTCAGTCTCTGTAAAGAATAATTTATTACACATTAAAATTTATAGCTTCATACATTTTCTTACATGTACACTTCCAAGAACAAAATTATATAATCTGCCAGAAATACCCCTCCCTTCCCCCTCCTCTACCCCTCTCCCCCACCCATGTTTATAAGCAAAAATAAAATAAAATAAAATGTATGCTAGGCTGTAGTCATTTTTTATTCAAAATTGGGCATCAATTCCTTTCTCATATTGAAACCAGAATTAATTTACCAAATACCCATTCAGATGAATTAATTCTGCATAGGATATGATGTCACTTAGATTAATGTATCTCTAATATATTACCCGTAATGATGGTCAAATTAATTCATTAAAACTTGGACCATTAGAAATATTGTACTCAAGAAGCATAAATCAAGTAGGTACTTTGTATCATATTCTATATCTCACTGAATGTAAATTACATGAAGTGATTTCATATGAATTCCAAAACAATGATTGTTTCACATTATTGCCTAATCAAAACTAATAGTATTATATAATTACACTAATATTTTTTTAAGTAGAGTTGGTTGTTGCTTATATAAGGATTAAATGCTAGATGGATGTTGGTGTAGTAGAAGAGATGTGTGCCCTTTACCATTAATACTCTACAAATTCTAGATAAAAACATCTGATACTCGAGGGAACAAACAGAAATAGAATTCTAAAATGAACTGAGGTACAGATCGATAAAGTAATTCAAACTAGCATCAGAAATCAAGATATAATGTACCTCGATGTGCAATCCCACAAGAATTATAAGATATATAGAATTCAGTATTTCTGAATCTGACATATCCTACTTTGTACTTATTAACAACTTAAAGTGACTTAGAACTACTTTCTCAAGGAATCATGTGAATTTTTTTGTTTGCTTCTTTGCTTTTTTTAATTTTTTCTACTTACTACACCTATGAAAATGTAGTTTGTGGAAATTCAGATTATTGTATTACCACATAAAGTAAAGTGACTCAAACTGGTGTATCTGTTCACATTTATCTTCACATTCATCACAGCTATGCTTTTGCTAAGAATGACAGTTTTGATAATTACTGTCCTTTAAGAAGTGTAACTTCCATCAGACAGTATGGTGTCTTTGATTTTAATGTTTGACATTAAAAACACTGTATTTGTTGGTTAGAGTTTTACAACATTTATTTCCATTACACTGTTAGCTATCAGTGAGAAGTACTGACATAAAACTTCTAATTTCAAGTGGCTGAACTGTAGTCATCTTTCAAAACAAAGATTTTTTTGTTTTTATTTTTGTTTTTGTCTTTGTTTTTTAACATAACAGCCATGAGATTTAGGCAATCTATAACAAAACCACAGGAATGATATCTCTTTCAGTCCTCTTCATTTTTCCTGAGCAGACAGTATCTCCACTCTCATGAGATTTTAGCTTTTTTTTTTTTCCCCAGTCTTCCTTTGCCAGTACTGGAAAGTTAAAAGGTGTGTATAGCACTATTCACATAGCTTTACAAACGCTTCAAAGCTGCAAAAGTTCCAACAGTCTAACTTTTAGCCCTGTTTGCTATTTCATTTGTGCATGATAAGGCATACAGGATTTCAATACAACCAGTAAATTCATTCAGAAAGAAAAAGAAAAAACATAATTATTTTTTAATATCACATTCTCTATGAAAAGAAAAAGAAAAAAAAAACAATGAAGGAGGAACAGTTAGTTCCTCATTTTATATATAAATTAGTTTTTAATCGTCTGAAAAACAAACAAACAAACAAAAAACCAATATCTTATTTAAACCAAAAGTTCTGCAGTGTATTACTTCTGTTGGATGTGAATCTAAGTTCTAATGACAAAAGAAGGAGTTTTCTGATCTAATAATTTGACTCTTTCCCCTGATCCTGTGATTGCTAAATGAACTTGTTTTTAGAGACATTCTTTTATTCAAAGGTTTTCTAGTAAGGCCTCTTATCCTCCCAAAGTCATTCTTAATTTTGTCAGAAAGATCTTAAGTTTTGAAAAATATTTACATTACATGGTTCGTAATATTAGGATTCTTTAATACAAATGCAAATTGAATGTACCCGAGTATTATAAATGCATCCACTCAGTGTATAACAGTGCTTTTACGGAAGTTATATTTCCTTCATAGTTTTCTTCAGTTCTTTCAGATTAATCACAAGGAGCTATCATCCCTTTAAAACTTACTTTTTAAAGCAATGTGAGATTTTAAGCTATTTCAGATCAAGTCTATCTTAATTCTTACAGGCTTCATGATTAATTTTTCTCATATACTCAGCAAATTTGCTTAACGAGCAAATACAATAAAATCAGATATATATAAATAAAATAATCTGATAAATATTGCACTAGGTAACTGTCCAGTCCTTCTAGTTACAGTATGCCATTTTATGATGAAGTGGCCTGATTATGGAAGCACAGTTTTTAAAGTAATTTCTCAGCATGGCTTTCTTAAACTGTTTATCTTTTTTCTCCACACCAAAAGAAAAATGGTGGTGAAATTTTGGAAAAATATTTGCTATTTTTTCAAAGACCTGAGCCAATAACAAGCATATATTAAGTACTTAAAATTCTACATTATTGTTATTCTGGAGAATGAGAAGCACTCTCCTTTTTGAGCATTCATTTGAAAAGTCTTTTATTAGAAATACATCTCCTGATGTGAACTTTTTCTTTAAAAGATCAAATACACGGGGCAACGGAGCAAGATCGCCTTTTAAAGCCCCTCTATAGTATTACAGAGTGCTATAGATTATTTAAAGTCTATTTTTAAAATCTTGTAGATAATGTATCACTTCTAATTATTTTCTACTTGCAATTTATTCATTGAATTATGAATTAATAAATTACTAGTTGAAATTACTGCCAAGTATAAAATTATCTTCATTTTTAAGGTTGTAGTGGAAAGTTTGAAGAATTTAAACTACCACGATTTAGAAGTAAATGTAAGTTACTTAAGGATAGGGTGTTATAGGTATAATAATCTCAATTTAGATAGAAAAAAGTGATATCCATTGATACCAGATTGTTATGTGTCTCATTCCTGAAATTCTGTAACCAAAGTTGTCTTAACATATTACATACTAGGTAAGACAGCCTCTAAAGGTCTCCTTCAAAGTCAACTATTTTACAACTCTCTCCCAATAGACTCTTATAAACACTGTGTGTAATTGGCTCCAAATGCAAGAAGCACTAGATTTCTTTTATTGAAGTTGTTAATGAGCAGCCATTACAGTGAAACTCTTTCCCCATGAACAGAAAGTATTAATAGTCATTAGTATAGTTCCATTTTTTTAAACAATTGATAAAAATATTTATACTATAAAACTATTATCTTCATCTTAAACCTGCCTTTTTTGAACAAATATACTAATGAAAATATCTTTTTCTATAAAACATACATATGTGCATGTATTCCTAGCTACAAAGATTGTTATAAGCTGATCAGATTTGTCCACTAGTATTCTGGAGAATTTTGTTGTGAATAATCCAATGAAAATTATGTAAGCAATCACTCAGTTCTGTGCCCAAAGCTCAGCATTTGTTTTCCAGAATAAGTTTATCATAAGAAGAAGTGGGGACAAAATGGATACCATAATTTACTTCAGCCTGTTCTTAGATTTCACCATTTATTTTGGTGGGAAATATTCTTTAATATGCCTGCTAATCAGAACAGTTCAATTAGAGAAATGTAATTTGTTCAGAGATTTAGATAATATGTTTGTCCATTTCTCTCGAACTACAGGGAGTACATATTAATGGTTTGGAAAGGCAAATAAAATGTAGCATTCACTTAGTAAACATCTTCCAGTAAGAGTATTATAATACTTCATAAGAATTATAACAATTTTAACCATATACATTTTTAACTATAGAATTAGCTTTGTGATTAGAACTGGTGATTACATTTATTCTTATAGTAATTACAACACAATTCGAATGTGATTATTCACATCAGTCATAAGCTTGGCTGACAACATCCAAAGCCTTGAACAGTTTCTGAACATCAAAAAAGTATAGCTTATTATTATTAAGCCACAACTTCGTTATTTTCAATAGCATATAGTATTAGATCAGTATCTGTTCTAACAGATTCAGATTGTTTTCCTTTCCTAGAATTTTTGAAATGCTTATGGCTTTATAGTTTTTTTCTTTTTTTCTTTTTTTCTTTTTCTTTTTCTTTTTCTTTTTCTTTTTCTTTTTCTTTTTCTTTTTCTTTTTCTTTTTCTTTTTCTTTTTTTTTCTATTTCTTTTTCTTTTTTTCTTTTTTTCTTTTTCTATAATAAATTATATTCAGTGTATCCAGATCCACAAAACGTTATATTTACTGCTCCAAATATACTTCAAATGCATATCATAATGCAATAACTTTATGGGGGCATTGTTGATCCTTTTTTTCTGCCACTGGTCTTCAATTTTGTAACTCATTAGATATTTTTTCTATTCATGATACAGGAATTTCCAAAACTCTTCTCTACACATCCTGCTATATTTCATCTTATGAAGTCATTTCAATTTCCGCTCCCTGAGCTGTATTCTCAAGGTATTTTCAGAAGCAGTGTATGCATTTAATAAGCTGAAGTGGTTGAGGCATTTTTGCTTCATTTTCTATTTCTTTTGGAACAGCTACTTATTGCAGTATTCCTTTCACTATTCTAACAGAAAATCACTTGTTTTGGCCATATGAGCATCAATGCTGTTGACTCAAATCTAAGGCTGATTAAATGCTCTTTAGAATGGTCCTTACAGTATTTTCTAAATATACTTCACTGTCTCTGTACCTTAATATAGCAATGGAAATTTCTGTAACACAATGATCACAGAATTATAGAATAAATTAGTTTAGAGAAGACCTAGAGGACACCTAGCTCATCCGATACTTGAACAGAACAAATCTTACCACACCAGATTGCTTATGGCTGTGCCTAGATATGTCTTTAACAACTTAAAGAATGGAGACTCCACAGCCTCTCTGGGTACCTGTTCCAGTAGCTGACCACAGTCACAGAATAATTATTTCTCCTGATATCTAATCAGAATTCCTGATATTCCAATTATAACCATTGCTTCTTGTCATATTGTGCGCCTCCAAACAGTGCCTGGCTTCTTCATCTCTGTGTCCTTTGACAAGGCCTCTGACAAGGTTTGTCATTGTCCTTGTCTCTGCCAGCTGAACAAGGTCATTTCTTTACGCTCTCCTTATGTGCACTGTGCTCCAGCTGGGGTGTATCTCTGCAGTTCCTCATATGTCTGGCTACAATATGTCAATATCTTTACTAATGGGTAGTCCCAGACTGGACATAGCACTACAGTTGCAACCTTACAAATGCAAAACACAGAGGAAGGATCATGTGTCTGGCTTCATTTGTTGCAAGGACGGACTACTCGTTGCTGTTTAATTTGTCCACTAGAACCGCTAGAATATGCATCTTTACCCCTCACATGTCTAGTATTTCCCAGTCGGTCATTCGGAGAAGAATAAAGAAAATTTCTATTGGATATATTTATTACTACTACTACTGCTATTATTATTATTATTATTACTACTACTACTATTTCCCCCTTGACAGTATGTATTTCAAATGTCTGCGGAATTATTCTTTATTTCAGTAAATCTGACAATATTTCCTTGTTAATGTCAGATATATAACTCTGGACTTTGTTAACAAGAACTAAGAGTACAAATGTGCCGATTACAAAGTTTTGTTGTTTTCTGCAATAAGGAATTTTACTTTACAATCCTGTACAGTTACAGATGAAGTGCTATTTTTACCGAAAGTAAAAATATTTCCAAAGTTTTCTAAAAAATAGGAAATATCCGAGCTTTTCAACACAAACTATTATTTTCTTTACTTTTTAGATTTGAACATCAAGTATTTTAGGAATCTGTTTTATCTTTATCTTACCTACACAATAACTCAAGTATTTATTGTAAACAGTTTTAACAGCCATTTTGCTTGATTAAATTTTATATATGTCATTCCAAAAGTAATGCCTCCTATTCGTTTTCAACAAAACAGAGTAGTTGAAACATACATAGTACTCCCCATTACATGTATCAGTATAGTAACTCAGAGCAGAAAGCTCACAGCTTATAAACTTCCTAAGTTTGACCGCAGACATCTTTTCTATATCAGCATCAAGTCTGCTTGTCTCTCTCTTCCAGTTCCATTTTTGTCCATTACAAAAGAAAGAACTCTGCATCTTGCTACCAAATGAGACTGAAGACATCATCTCCTCATACATTTCCTTTCCTTCCATTATCATTTTAAAATCTCTTACTGTCCTTTCCCTCCAGTGACCACAAGGTCATTTTCAGCAACTGCAACAGGATGTTCCCAGTGACAGAACTTATGAGTCTCCTCAGAGTGATGTACAGACTTGTCGGAGTTTGGATTTGAGCACTGCTGTATCTCAGTACACAAAAGTGAGAGTGTATGTGCGTCCACAGACATGCATAAGTATATATTACTTACACTTCAAAATATTTGCATACACACATTCTTCAGGAACTTCAGAAATTAAAGTCATACACCTATATTCATCTATATTCTAAAAATCTTACACTACGTAGCATATTAAAGCATTTGTCTTTCTTATTATCAATTTCCACCATTGCTAATTCTTACAGGCTCTGGAATTACAAGGAATTATAATGAAATTCTATGTAGCTCTAATCAGTTACAGGTTTTTCTCCTTGGATTATTCTTCCTTTACCTTTTAATTAAGAAGAAAATGGTTGCTAATAATTGTAAAAAATGTTCCTAGGTTTTAAGCATATATATCTTTGTAGGTACTTAGTACTAACACAAGCTTTATTATCTGCCTCCATATCTGGGCAGAAATTTAGGTTCAATTGCTTCCTAATAGAAAGGAAAAATGCAGAACAAACACTTTCTGAAAAGCCCAACTGATGAATCCAAGCGTTAATGTGAACCTATTGGATGACATCCATTCTACCGCTGTTTATGTTTTCATGTAGCTTTTATCTGGGTAGCAGAGGAAGACATTGCATTTGCCTTGACCTGGCTGTTCTGAAGCTGACCATGCTGAGCCTTGCAGAAAGGAAGAGATATTGACTTTCCCTTTGAAAAGACCCATGTATCCAGGATGAAGAAAGAAAATATTTTCCCAAGAAATACAGAGAGGGCAGTATGGAATTTGCTATCACAATTGTTCAATGAAAATTGCTGTACTGAAAAATGACACTGGAGAGACGTATTAATCCTTCAAGGATACAGTGGGCTGGGAAATCTTTTCACAGCACTTTTCATTTCAAATAGTCTTCTTCTGAGATTTAAACATGTAGGTGTGTATGATTCTGTGCAAATTAACACTTTTTTTGAGGTACAAATGGTGCTTACCTCAGGGAAAAGTAATGCACTTTAAAGCTCTGGCTCCCAAGGTTCCATTGTAACATCAAGAATTTGTATAAATGAATCAAAAAATGTGATTTTATGAATAAATAAACAACATATTAAATATAATGTTTACTGTTCATTAGAGGCAGTTTCCATTGTTGGACATCATTTCACTTCAAAATATAACCACATGCTGCAACAAAACATAATAAGTTGTTTGAAAAATGAATTGTACTTAATTCTATAGATTTATTTTAAAGCAAGCTTATTTAGTAATCATTTACAGAAATAACAACCTTTCCTTTTGACATACACATCTGCAATCAAAATCGTTAATCTTCATACAAACCGATAATATTTTGTTTTCACACAAAGTCAAAAAATCAGTATTTGAAGAAAGAGCTGTGGAAGGAGCATAGTATATAAGCCATTCTCTGATATATGTATAATTCAATTACTAAGAACATATGAGAAAGTATGCAGATGAAGCCACAAGTAACAGTCTTTACTTGTTAAAATAACTAATTTTCTACTTGGGTGGGACTAAATTAGCTGTTTTAAAATGCAGCCTTATCAATCGTTCATAGTCTGGAACACATAGCAACACAAATGAACCACTAGAGAAATATTTTGTACATTAAAACCCTCAGCAGTTGGAAACTACTGTGAGTGGAAGAGCATATAAAGATCTGTTTAATAAGCAGCAGAGATGGTGAGAAGAACATGAGCAGGAATCCAATTAAGCCAACTTGAAGCAACCAAAAATAGCAAGGTTTTTCTAAGCTACATATGCAGGGAGAACCCTTTTAAAAAATTCACAGGTTACAAAGCAATATAATATGATTTTCGGAATTTTGAGCAAATCAATCCTTCAATACATACAAATTAAACATGCAAAAACAGTGAATTAACATTCCATCATCATTAAGTTCTTAAATGATCAGCTCTTAAATGATCAGTTAAAGTATGCAAAGAGTATCAGATATATTATCAGATCCTGTATAAACACTTATACTTGCTTCGGTGTCTTTAAGGGGCAGAAAGTGGATAATACTTGAAACATTTTCCCTCAAAGCCCTAAAAAAGAAACTTTCATGAAAATGCTTAACAATTTAAGCAAAGTACATTTTTTTTCTTTTTGTTCGATATATGAGCAGACAAATTTAAAGGGAAAATGAATTCCATAAGTGCTTTTTATTTTCTTCTTCACAGAAATAATGGACTGTCACAGAAAGTTGCAGATACATCTTTTTACATGGAAGCATATATGGAAAGAGATTTTACATTTTGTTTCAAGTATGTCACTCAATTCTATACCTTCATATTAAGATCTCTACTTTTGCTAGGTGCCTAGAAGCTCATATGATTATATAGATTTACTTGAAGTATGAACATCCACATAAACTATCAGATAAACTGTATTCTCTGTTCATTACATTTAATTCATGACTCATCTTTTTATAAGTGAAAGTAATCTTCAGAAACTAGTGAGACTCATTTTTGCTCTGTAAATATTTTCAGAGATATAATATAACTATATAATATAATTGAACTTCTTGAAGGGTACATACATAAGGAGATATCTGACATTTAGTCAAATCTGATCTACTTTATTATGAATATTTTTTAGAGTGTTTGACAGACATGAAAATGTCTGTCTTCTTCTAGAAGGTGATTGTCGTGACTTGTGTTTATTTGCTAACATTTTCAAGCTTTCCATCACATACTATTGCTAAATATATTTTCCTCTAAAAGGCTAAACAACAGATGTTATACAAGTGCTGCTTTAAAAATAATGTTGCCTATTTTATTATATTGCTTGAAAAAGTGGCATCTGACATGGGAGTGGATAAGAAGCAAAGGTGTGTCACTGAATCCCTCCATGTGGAAAAATGGCACCCACTGACATTCATCAGCAATCGCTGAACATTTATGGAGATTACACAGTAGATGTGAGCACAGTGAGTTGGTGGGTGGGTGGTGAATTTCAGCAGTGGTGACAGTAACATGAAAGACAAGCCACATTCCAGAAGGCCTTGCACAGCTGTCACACCATGAAATGAAGGCATCTCAATCTGGTCATCTACACAAATGGGAGGGGTTACAATCAGGAAATTGTGTACAGAGCTGAATACTGACTTCAGTACATTGAAATCATGATATCAGAAAGTTTACATCAGGTGGATCCCAAAAATGCTCACAACGGAACAGAAAGAACACTGTGTAGAACTTTATCAGGACCATTTGAACCAGTATGAGGCTGAAGGTGACAGGTTCCTGGATCATGATAATCTGATATCATGACAAGATGCAGTGTCACCGCTATGAGCTGGAGTGAAAATGGCAGTTCACTGAGTGGTGGTATAAATTCTCCATAAAGGAACAAATCCAAGATGCAGCTGTAAAGTAATGTACACTGTTACTTGGGATAGGAAGGGGGGTGATTCTTCTGGACTTCCTGGAACCTGAAGAAATCATCAACTCATGACAGCATGGTGCTGAATAAACTAAAATCTAGAACTTCAAGAGACAGTCCAGAGAAGTTGACAACTTTTCTCTTACAACATGATAATACCCCATATTAATTTGAAGGCCATGAAGCACATTGCTAATATTGTCTGTACTCTCTTACCCACCTGTAGTGTAGTCTGGAGCTGGCTTTGGACATCCATCAGTTCAGACTGTTGAAAGACAGACTGCTTGAGCAATATTTTCCTAGCAACTATGTTATCATAACCACCGTGAAACAGTGGATCACTTTCACTGGCACAGATTTTTATGAGCGCAGTAAGTAGGCTCTTCATCATAATTGGTAAAAATACATANGAAAATCCAGCTTTAATATCTTTAATGATGTTAGCTTAAACAAGGGAAACAGCATGTAATTTCATGAATAGTATTTTACAGTGCTTTTCATAAGCTATAGTTTAGGTTCAATGCGCACAGTTCCAGGTGGAACAAAAACACCTGAGAGCTCATTCTGTAGACTAGCNTTGGTAAAAATACATAGGTGGTGGCTACGTTGAAAAATAGTGTAGCTGAGAATTCACTCCATCAAATAGTGTCATTGTGGTGTATGTGTCTGTTCTCATTTCCGTGGAAATAAACGGGAGGCTTTACTTCCAGAGCAACCTACATATATTCTATCTGGATTGGAAACTCACATTCTTTGAATTCAGTAGTCATGCTTCCTGAATACATACATACTTCAGAAATTGCACAACAATAGTCAGTGTTTTTTCAATTAAATTATTCTATTTTTCCATCAACAAGTGACCAAAATACACAATGCAATAGGCTCAAGAGACCTACAGTTGAAGATAAAATGTCCATCTAGCAGCTTTCAAGCTCCTTTACCTCAGAGAAGAAATAAATATTCCCTTGGTATATAGTGCCCCAAAATCAAACACTGATTGAACAAGCTGCATGCACCTGTTTCTCATGTGGTATTCAGATCTCAAAGAGTTAAAAAACTAAAAATCCAGATCTGAAGGAAAAAAAAGAGAGACCGTATAGGTGAGATGGTTTTCTCCTTTAGCGAAACTGGAGTATACCAAGTCTACCTTCAAAATAAATAAAATAAAATAAAATAAAATAAAATAAAATAAAATAAAATAAAATAAAATAAAATAAAATAAAATAAAATAANCAGAATGTCCTGTCTGTTTTGATTCCAACACAAATCAAATCCTAGTTGTGAATCTGAAAAAATACAAGTGTTTGCTTAGACAGTTAATGAGAAATAAAGAATACATTTGTTTGTCCTCTCCACAGCCTCTTCCAAAAGGCATCTTTAAGCGCTTTTTTTTTTTAATCGCTTATTATTTATTCCTTTCAATCAATTATCTTATATAATGAGTGGTTTATGGACAACCAGTGTTCTGCTTAAAATTCATTTACATTCTACTTGCGAACATGCAGAAACTTACAGTCTGGGAACAGTTACTTATTTGTCCTTGTCATTTTACATATTTGTGATCATCTGATATTTTCTTGCTTGTACTAAAAATGAATAATTTTGAGAAATGTATTTTTCTGCTGTTGAAAAGTCATGAAAATTAGTCATATTGTCTTTACTTTCCCTTGAATATAATCTGTGCTTCTTGTTATATGCACAATCTGTTACTCCTGGAAATACAAAGTCCGTGCTTGCTTTGAAAAAAATTTTGTGACTTTCTTTAACAACCCTTTTACCCTTTCTAATTTTAATCCACTCTCTGTATGGTACATTTTGTAGTCTCATTGTAATGATTTTTCTTGGCCTAGATATTCATTTAAAAATATAATCTTGGGCTTATACAACAGTTTGACAGCTTTCATCTTGCATTTGATATCTTACATTTAAAATGCTACTTTGATACAAGCAGGTCTTATGTGGAATGTAAATTGTTAGTTTTCTGACAGTTGCTAACCACGTTACACTGCTATTATTTCTTTCATGTTTTATAAAAAATAAAAAAGAATCAAATTTACACTGGAAGCCTAACAGTATATGTAATTACTATTATTTTTCCTATATGTTTAGGAATCAAATGTACTGTTTTATATGAAAACTGAAACATGACTTCATACTTACGTATGTATTTATATACTGAATCTTGTTTCAAGGCAACTTGCTGCACTTTCACAAAGCAGTCATTGTTTAAAACTGTCTAGAAATTGTACTATTAATGACATACTAGAATAGTAAGCATTCCAGTGAAGTTGGTTGCCACAAGAATTGAGAAAAGGCTCTTTCGCAAAATATTATGTTAAAAGATTTGTGTAAGTGCTAACAGTATTAACATCTACATAGGAAGAATTTTCATTGTTGTTTATGCAACCCTTAGATGCTAGATTACTTTTTCAATGTAAAATTTTAACCTGATTACGATTAGATAATATCATACTGCATGTGCTTTCAGGTGCATGAACATAAAATTGTTACACATTGTTCTGTACATAAATCAAATTAAGATAATGATTTTTATCTATCTTCTAGAAACATAAGAAAGGACTTTTAGACACTGAAGAAAGTCCAGGACTTTCTTACTATTCTCAGGGTTCTAACTGCAGTGATTGCAGTGATCCTCTTTTCCGTCATTCTTAACACAGTTCAAAAAGTGAACATTATAACTGCTTACATCAGCTATAAAAATGTGAGAAATCTGGTCTTCTTAATTAATTTAATCAAATGTTCTTTGGCACTTCCCACATCTACCTCCGCAGTATAAATTCAGTACATTTGCTTTACATCTACCATTACATCATGAAGATTGTGTAGACTCAGCCTATTCCTTTTCCAAATAAAAGGAAAGATCCTGTACATTTGAACTGAGAACTCAGAATGTGTCTCAGAACTCAGCCAAAAAAAAACAAACAACAAAAAAAAAGAGTAAGAAGACTAGCAAAGTTCCAGAATTTTATTTCCCTGAAGATTAAGAAAACAGTTATGGGATTTTTTTTTTTTTCCCCATTCTGGTTACATCAAATTCTGTCTTCATCACAGGGAGAAAATTGTATCCAAATCTTTAACTACACTGATGAACATCTAAGAAATCTAATAATATGTTATTATTATATCTAATAATATATCATCGATTTAGTCCTGGATTATGCCAACACATAGAATTCAGTGTATAGCTTATCTGTTATATGCATCATTATTATGCTAGCTTCCATGTAAGTGTGCTTAGTGACTGTTAAGCTTCAAATTAATGTCATTAGACTTTTAATGAGAATGTCACATTTTCATCTACGGTTGCTTTTCTTTCCCATTTATATGAAAAATATTTTATCTACTACCAAAAACACAGTAAATGTTCTACTAAACATTTCAATTAGAGACAATCGGCATGCTTTGGATAATATTTCAGGCAGAGAATGAATTATGAGCATTATTTAGAATTTAGAATATCAAATGAAGACATGAAAGATACAATATGCATCATGTATTCCACAGATCAGAAGTTTCAGTTTCGTGGAACAACACAGCTACCTCCAGAAAAAAATACGAGTACTTACATTTAACACACACAATTTTACATATGTAAAAATTGCTTGTAATTGTTAACATATACTTTTGTAGTTTTTTTTCAGTAGAAAGATATATTTCTGAGAAGTGAACAAGGTTGAACAGACTAAGGATATCATTTCATCAGTTTCTGTTACTCTGTTCTTCATTATACTACAGTATACATTACAGTATTCTGAACTCATTTATGTCTATGTTATAGGTATTCATTTTCCCCTTTTAATTTTTTTGTTGTTGCAAAAAAAAAAAAAAAGACAAAATTCTTGAT